>LUGF01042314.1:115843-128452 GCA_001625245.1 Calycopis cecrops
CTCATTATAACACTGTGTGAGAGCGAGAGAGAGAGAGAGAGAGAGAGAGAGAGAGAGTGGTGAGAGAGCCTTATGTCAAAATCCTTAACAGCGCGCGCTCGCTCCTGATTGGCCCTGCGCGCGCTGCAGCTGCGCTCTCATTGGTTAGATTTTAATGGCGGCGCTCGCTGTGACGTAGCCATGAATTTAATGTTTCGCAATATTTTATTAATTGATTAATTGCATTAGTGAAGATAAAGTAGAGTATGCAACTGCATATAACACGAGTATTATAACACTCGTGTTCCTATTATGAAACTCGCGTTCGCTCGTTTCATAAAAACACACTCGAGTTTTAATACCCTTCATTATACGACAGTTGCATAAACTACTATAAAATATCTACAACCTATTATTACACTACACGGACGCGCTAAGTTGGGACCTAGCAAGAATGCGAAGAATGCTCTCTAGCCTAGAGAGGAATGGAATTTTTGCCAGGTCCAAACTTACGGCGTCCGAGTAGTACTTTCTTTTACCGGTACACAGAGCCTGTACTAAAAACAATTTATGACCAACATAGCTATGATCGACGTAAAAATCCTAGTGTAATTAAGTTAACTGTACGAGAAAATAGACTCTAAAGAAATTTGTTATACATATATACAAATGAACTGTCCAGGACAAGATGTGTGGGCAGTTAACGTAGCTCGGAGAACTACGTGTGTGTGTGTCACGTCAACTACCTCGCAGCCTAGTCGTGGTGCTGCTCCGCCGCGGCCGGTGGATAAAGTAACCAATAAACTGGTGATATTTATGTGCCTGCTGCTCGGTCATAAAGTATCCGAGAGAGTACGTGCACTGGAACTACCTCAGGGCGCGTGGGCCAGAGAATACAAGTAGAATTGGTCTAGTCAATTGAACATCTATTGTTGTACTATAGTTCTGTTCCTATGTCGCTGTAGATGTGGCCATAAATCATTATCAGGTGAGATAAAACCTAATTAGCCTACAAAGACACGTCTATAACAAAATCAATAATACATAAATGTAAAATAATTCTTGTACATTAGTACACATATTAAAGTGTATATAATTTAATAATATCTAACTATTATTTGTTTATTTTCTGTACAAACAAACAAAATAAGTATTGAATTACATATGTGTCCAATTTATGTCAACCACCTATAAAAATACACTATCGATAATACTTATCAGCATTGTTTCTTGTTTTTTAAAATACTTATCATGTTATTATATACGCGACCTGCCCGTAAGGAGCGTGAGTGATATAATAACAGAACTCTGGCATATTAAAATACTTGTTCATTGAAAGTCTTCTTTATAGTATAAAAAACTGGAGGGGCGAGGCACTTGAGTTACTTTTTGGTTGCTTTACTAATCGCACACAAGAAGCCAGAATTGGAAATGCTGTTAGTGATGACTCAATGATTAGTTACGGTGTTCCACAAGGAAGTGTACTCGGGCCTACTCTGTTTTTAGTCTATATAGATGGTCTGAGCAGTATCATCGGCTTACGAAAACCCGTCTCCACGAGAGGGGCAAGGATGTTTTCGTATGCCGATGATACTGCTGTAGTATTTACAGGCGATGATTGGGTAACTGCTAGATCTGCCAACGCTAAGTACATAAAAAACAGTAAAATTTTTAAGATATTGAGATATACATCTTCTG
Source organism: Calycopis cecrops (assembly GCA_001625245.1). Classification (NCBI taxonomy): domain Eukaryota; kingdom Metazoa; phylum Arthropoda; class Insecta; order Lepidoptera; family Lycaenidae; genus Calycopis; species Calycopis cecrops. Next base: position 117,521 of record LUGF01042314.1, read on the forward strand.
AAATTATACGTAATAAAATTATATACTTAGTTTTAATACCATCGCTCATATTATGTTATTGCATCTCAATTTTGGGCGGAGCCTCTAATACTAAATTTATAGAAGGCCCTTGCTCTATTAGTAAACTTTTGTATTACTAGTACAGTAAGGGCTTCTGTCTAAGAGTCGTCAGCTGCTACTCACGATCTTTGGTGGTGTACTGTCCGCTGGAGCCGCTGGACTCGTAGGGCCCGTCGTACTCAAGCCGGACCTTATAGTCGGTGAGCTCCTGGCGCATGGCGTTCAGCAGCGGGAACTTGCCGGAGCCGCACGAGCCGCGGAAGTCGTCCATGTCCACCGACCACACCATGATGCCGCCGAAGCCTTCCTCCTTCAGCCACGTCATCTGGAATAATCATGGTTCTTACTATCTATATAGGCTTTTACTAGGTCTAGATTTTATCTTAGAACAGTACAATGTTGGAGCCTGCCTTACCGGGAGGGAGAATTTAATGCGTTTAGTTTTTTACTGATCAAAAGTGAGCTATTAAAAAAGTCGACCCACTGGTCGCCGCGGTAGGCGAAGGGCACCATCTGCTCGTTGTCCCACACCAGCGTGGTGTTGTCCTCGCGCAGGAAGTAAGACGTAGTTCCTGAAGTTACCTTAGTCTTGAGCGAGCGCTCGTCGTCGAAGCCGACCCACTGGTCGCCGCGGTAGGCGAAGGGCACCATCTGCTCGTTGTCCCACACCAGCGTGGTGTTGTCCTCGCGCAGGAAGTCGCAGATCTCGTAGTACGACATGAAGCCCGCCTCGTTCGTGTAGCGCCCGGCCGCGCCTGGAACAGTTTTTATTAGCTTCAAGATTTGACGAATGACTCAAAAATACTGCATTAAAGTCCTACAATATTAATAGTTTTAAATTATCCTCATTATTATCCAGCAGACGTTCACTTCTTGACTTAAGTCTACAGACAGTGCCGCAGGAGGCGGTCACCTGCAGCAATCAGCAGCCGCTCCCTGGTACCTACATGAGGTCTTCAGTCCACCGGGTGAAAGTACATCTAACATTAGACTTCATTGTTTTTTAAGATAAAATGTTCATATTTTTCGACCAATATATAAATCTGTAGTAGTAACTCCACCCCATAATACTTTATGGTATTCAACATTAGCTAGCTTTAGTAGTGAAAATAAAATAGCTGTAGATTGTGTCTCGATATTTATCTGAAGCAGCTCCCTCACCTCCCCCGGACGCCGGCGCTCCGATGTCGAACTGCGTGTCGTTGATAAGCGTGAAGGACCGCCCGTACGTCGGCATGCCGATCATCAGCTTCTCCTTGGGCGCGCCCTGGCGGACCCACTCGCGCGCCGAGTAGTCCTGTCACACACACACATACTTTTATATATATATTTATATTTGGGATATTTAAGGTGTGCCATTACTGCTTTGTAGTCAAATTGAGACGAAATGCAGACACACTCATTTCGCTCACATAACACTGGTGTCAATTAGATGACTGTCGCGATTCGTTCGGTTTGCGAGAGATTTGTGGCCCAATAGGTTAGCTGGGTTACGTGTTTGCATAACCTCTGGTTGTGCGGATGTCTGAGCGTCGCTAGTCAGCAGCAGGGCTTATGATCCGGTGTTAGAGTTTTAATGTTTATTTCATAGGTTACAGTTAGAGGTAAGTAATATGAGTCATATGTGCTAACTAAGAGTTAAATATGGAATAACTTTTCAACGCATTAATAGAGAAAAGTGAAACATATTTAATATTCACCTTTTTATAACTTGTGGCATGAATGAAAGGTCATAATATGCATGAGAAGCCAACACAGAATGTGTTTCATTAGAGTTGAAACATGCATGTCTGATCTCTGTATAACTGCGACATGTAAAGCCCGAACATGTTACACGAGCGTCGAGCAACTCGTATAAAGGACTTTAATTTCGTCTGCACCTACTAACTACTCTCTACTAACTAGATTCCTTTGACAGAGCCAAGAGTTATACGCACAACTTGCCGACTTTGGTCTATAAATTCCGCTCTAAAGCAATTAATCTGTCTGTTATTTGGTCTGTGTTGAAGATACAACTTCGTTATCCTGTAATAATCTCGCACTGCTGCGGCTTCCCAACTTGAGCAGTGGTTATTACATAGTTAGTGGCAGAGGACATTCATCATCAGACTGTAGTCGTTCCTTGTTGAAATTGTGTATTCAATGGTCGCAAGGGAAGCAGATTCATACGGGAAATGCGTTGACCTATTGTCGTCGATCCAGGGCAAGATGCGATGGGTGTTTGGAACAGTGAATGTGCTGTCTTATGGAAGAAAGATTAGTATCCTACTTAAACACATTATGATTGACTAATAACCTTATAGTCGTATTCATTAACTTAACTCATCGTGGTGATTTTTTGGCTACAGGGGACTTCGATATTGCAATGGAGCGATTACGATTCGACAGCGGAAATTATTGGACAGTTCTTCCTAAAATTTGCCGAGTTACAGGTGTACCTAGGAATGCACTAACAATACATTTCTAGGCAAATTAAATCGGGGTTGTAGGATTGTGTCAATTAAAAAAGTGAACGTGCAACCAGGTAATATTTTAAACTCATTATAACTTACGACAGTGAGTTTCTTCTGGTAACTGGTGGCGCTCTCCAGAGGGAACAGCGGGCTGTTGTGGCCGACCTGCCGCTCCCACTGCCCGTGGAAGTCGTACGTCATTACGTTGATGAAATCCTGGAAAAAGGATGGTGTCTTATCATTCCTGTACAATAATTCTTCGAAATCAGATTTTAATGTTACTATACCGATTGACTTCTTACATTTTTAGGCTCAAATGTTGTATGTATTTTCTTTTACAAAAACATATATTTAGCTCGTATTTGTAAAATTGACTGCGACGAAACCAAATTAGCGAGTCGAGAACTAACAATTTTGATGAAGCACCAACAAGAAAACACATTATTGTTTAGCTTCAATGAAAGTGTATCTGAGCTATTCACGAAAATTAGTGTCACATTACACTGTTGATATTCTTGAAAGATTTTAAAATTTTCCTTTTCTCGTCAATACGATGCACTAGCTCTTTTACTTACGTATGCGATACATAAGCTCGACTCACCAAGAACTTAGCAATCTCGGGCACGTCGTACCCGGCGGCGATGGCCTCGAAGGAGGCGGGCACGGCGGCGGTGAGCAGCAGGCGCGGCTGCCCGGAGGTCTTCGCCTCGCCCTCGAACGCCAGCCGCAGTTCCTTCAGCAGGGACACGAAGGCCGCGCGGTCGTCCGCGCCTCTGGAGGTTCAGGTTATTCATACATTCATATATTCGTATATCATTAACATCGAGAGAATTTTTTTTGTCTAAAATGTTCTAGATGTCTTCTAAATAAAGTGACAATATCAACATCACAAGCGCTACCAGGACAACAACAACAACACATGCTCACGCCAGTTCCCTGACGGGGTCAGCAGAAGGTTTTTTTTGTTCACGCTTCGAAATATATTTACATAATATAATATACCTTGGAGCCCAGACCTATGTTGGATTCGACACTTAGCGTAATACTGACTAAACCCCTGCGGATGCCTTCAGCAGCTATAGTTGGAGGGTCTCGGATCTGCAAGCTAAATGACCCCTCTAACGACAGACTGGCCTCGGCAAAAGAGGCCAGACTTCTCCCTCTATGGGGACTGTCCGGATGCCTGTGAACAGTCCCTATGACGTGGAACCGTGCAGCAAAGGAGCACGCAGCAATGTCCAAATCGGACCCGCCACTCGTACCTGTCCACGCCGTCCTCTGCTGATTTGAGAGTTGAGCTGCTCTTAGTCTGGCCTCTCCCCCCAAATTTTCAGGAACTTAAGGCCTAATTTGTATAAAAAATCTCAATGACAAGCTGAATACAAAATCACAGAACAATTGAGAGCGTGAGGAGCTGAGGAGCTCGCTGGCCGTTACATATTGTATACACGGAGATTAAACGTCTCTGTATTCAGTGAACTGCCACTCCAGCTATAGAGTGCTCCGCCGTCCGCCGTCCGCCGCGTGCCGCCGCCCACCTCTCGAGACTACACAAAACGCGACGTCTTCACGTCTCTCCACTCCACGTGTGTCTCCATCTCTTCGGGAGCTCGTTAATATTTCTAATGTCTATTTGTATTTAAAACAATATTGTATGTAAGCGTCTTGTATTTAAGCTTACAGTCTTCATTTGTTTGAGTTCCATCTGTGACTTAGATCAGATCTCAAATACAGAGGGTATTTGATAATAGCATGCTCTTATTTTGTTATTAGCTACCTTTGTTAAGGCTTTCTTGGAAGTACTAGCCGTTTGAGTGCTATAATTAAATAATTCTCTTCTAGCTTTAAATAATATAATTTTGATCTTCATTTTAAATTGAATAAATATTTCTTAAATATTTTTTTTATCGTATCAAATTTATGTCCTCAACAATTAATTATTCTTAACATTTAGAAAAATTCTCATATATTTATTCTTATTAGAATGCAGTAAGTTTTGCTCGTATACTTTCCAGATAGCAAGCACACACCAAGAAGTTCATATTATGAGCCACTACAGTTCACATTGACACCAGAGCGGGCAGAGGGGTTCCCTCACCTCGGGTACTCCCAGTCGATGTCGAGGCCGTTGAACTGGTAGTCGCGCAGGAACTCGATGGCCTCGTACACGAACTGGTTCATGCGGAACACGTTGGACGTCAGCTCCTTGAAGGGCGTGGAGCCGAACGCCCAGCCGCCGATCGCGAGCAGGATCTGCACAACGCAACGGATACGTTATAGGAGTATTACATGGATTGTAATTCTTTTGGGGCCCCTTGAAGTTGTGAAAGGGCAAGGAGTATGTGCTCATGTGATAGATGTTAAACTAACAACAGTAAGAACACAATGTTAATGACAAAATATGATGTTACATTCCCGCACTCGTCTCTCTGTCTATATGTAACGCTTTTAACAAATCTGAAGTGGTTTTGCAGATAGGTAGTCGTAGTATTTACCTTCAAGTTGGGATTCTTCTCCCTGAGCGCCACGACCTTGTCATACATGTCGGCGTCCTTCTCGTCTCCCTCCGCCAGCTTGTGGTCCTTGAGGGTGGCGAAGGCGAAGATGACGTGAGTGCAGAGAGTCGGGTCGATGTTCTCGGGGGTGAAGCGGCCGGCGCTGGGCCGCTTGGCCGACCACGACGTCAGGTAGCACAGGATCTGTGGCTCTCGCTCTGTGGACCGTTACAGGCCGTTGAGTATGTGGCCCTCTAGATAAAACTGGGGTTGAAAATCTTACAACAATACGCTGTATGTTTCAAGAAAAGAAACAAACAATATTATGTATTATTAAAGATACCTTATTTTTTTTTCAGATAATTACTCAAGATAACGCTGATGCTAATGAACACTGGCAGCATATATCTTTTGAGTAGAAAAAAATAAAACTGCCAGTTGACTGGCATTTGAAAAAATACAAGTAAAGCAGAGACAATGGCCGCCCTCCAGCGCTGGCGGCGACAATGGGCCGCGCTGATTGTGTGCCCGCAGCCGGCGGCCCGCGGCCCGGCACAATGCCGCCGCGAGGTGCGCGCTCATTAGCAGAGCCCTCGCCCACTTCGTGACCATCCACAAATGTCTTATATTCATTTACCTTCTATTCCAGATGCGATTGGATGTTGATAGGCAATTTACATATAACTCTTTATTTGTGCAATTCGTTATTTTAAATTAAGGATTTATTTTGAAACGCGTTAAAATTTGTGTCAATGAGAATTGACGCTAATTGTATACATAATAATTACTGAAAAAAACATTTTTTCGATTTAGTAGAAATTGACTTTTCCATTGAGAGTTTTATATAAATAGTACTTATTTTTATTCAAAAGAAGCACTGGCTACAGTTTAAGTGAATTTAAGCTATTTCAACGTTTTGTTTACATTTAAATTACTTTAACGTAAAATAGCAATTTTCAAGTAAGAAAAACATAATCATCATATTGATTTAAAGTTTTCTTTAAGTTGCTAATAAATTATAACCAGAGAGGTTATCATAAAATCTCCGCCGTTAAGTTCAATAAAATGTGTTGTATTTCCTAGATAAATTATATTCAATTAAACAAAATTAAATTTACATATACCTAAGGGAAAGTCATATTTGCCATGTAGAAGACTTTCGATACTTCTAGTTACAACAATAAATGTGTCTTATAACAAAACGGTTGATGTAACATTGAAACCGTATTCAACATAACGAATGTTTGTTGTGTACATGATACTAAAAGCGTTTGATCTTAAAAGGAGTGCCACAAGGGTCACTTTTATGTGCTTTACTTTTCGCCACAGCCAAGAACGCTTCGAACACCGGGCGGCGACATACTCACAAAAAGTTACAGACATCGAGAGCTTTTACGCTGAAGCCTTTAAAAACCAGTATAACGAGAACTGCGAATGTGAAACCGATAAATCTTTACGAGATACAATAAAATTATTTGAGGGGTCTGTATGAAAAGGTAAGTTCGACGAAGTGGGACTCACGCTTATGACATTCATGAGATGACATTAAATCTCTTCAAATAGAGGCTATAATAAATTGTACTTTATAATATATAAAGTTCACCAAAAACAACACGTTATTGAATTTTATTGCATTACATAATATCAACACCCAGTTTTTGGGAAGACCATTCATTTTTGTTAATTATTATCACTAAAATAAAAGTAACCGATAGATTCGGTATTTTTTATAGAAATATAAAGTAAAATCCGGCGACATTGTTGATGACAATGAATGTAGGTGCTCACTGTAACCAGCGGGACGTGGCTGAAAAGTTCACCACAGGAACCATATAATATGTTCATACGCGCCTCATCGATGATTTATACAGGTCGTCCGCACGTCTAAACCGAACACAATATGTAGCCGATTTAGTTAATAATTAAGTATCCTGGTTGCATCTATCTGTTGTTATAATGTTAGGGTGGAGTTAGCAAGTTCCAATTAGCATAATTTGATTGACATAACATAATGTTACGTGGTAAATAAATTACGAAAATTCCGTTTAGAGATAATTATTAGCATTTGTGTGGTGGTTAAGATTTTAATTAATAAATAGATATTTAAGATTTATATATTAATTATTTATCAATTACTAATTTGTGAAACCGGCCTTTAATAATATTATATATATCTAAGAGACGCAGACGCGGGTGCCACTTGTCCGTACGTATATTTAGTCCGTTGTTTTATTCGTAAAATAAACTTTTTTATTGATGTGACAGCGGGGAGCTGTGGGATGGGAACTTCAAAGTAATTACTCATAACTTTCCGGTATGAAAATCAGAAAACGAAGTTTGTTTTTAATTATTACACGAGCAGTAGAACAGTACCCCTGTTCGACGACACCTGCACCACACCACCACCTGCTCCAGGCACGGAGGGCAGACACCGCTTACTTCCTGACTCTGGCGTATTACTTGGCAAAATCTCAAATAACAGTCATTAAACTTCTGAATGTAATTAGGGACGTCGTAATCTGCGGCTAGTTAAGATTGCCTCTCTATCTACGTCGCAATCAAACCGTCCAATTACGTCATAATGTAATTTCTAACCAAATGCTGATATGTTTAGAAAGTGCCGAAAGTAAATATTCGTAACACAATCTACTCAGACATAAAACTTACTTTTTTGATTAAAGTGAAAGTCGGAACTCGATATGCCTGTACGATATGAATTACAACGAGGTGTCTTATTCCATTAAAATCTCCCGGGGCTTCTCTGGTTTCAAATTTGTAGGCAAATAAAAACCTCCGTAAGAAACGATAAAGACGTGCGATAAAATAATACGAGACGTAAAGTCGGGTCCAACAGCGATCTTCTACTTCTTTTACTTCGGGATCATGTTTCTTCTTAACAAATAAACTACATTCGGTTGTTGGAGCTAACATTAACCAATTTTTAATTTGGATTAATACCTTATCTCACCTTACATGCTTACTTAACAGTGGCTTTTGTGCGGCGTGAGCCTCTGTGGTTGGTGAATGGTAGGGCGAGCCATCAGACCTCACTTGTTTAACGAGTTGCTACTCGTTCACTATAACATTAGATCCGTGAAGATGGCTCGTCGCTACACGAGCGCCGTAGCCGAGTCTCCGCTAAGACGACACGAGTCAAACAATAAACTTACTGTTCTTGTCGATGACCGCGGCGTTGTTGTTGTTCTTGATGACGAGCGTCTTGGTCGGCTTCTTGACCTTGCTGAGCACCTCCGAGAGGCTGATCTTGATCGGCTGCGGCTTCTCCGTCAGCTCCACCACGACGCTGGCCGCCACCGACGCCCAGTCGACGTCCTTCGCGTCCTTCCCGCGCGAGATGCCGCGGAGCTCCTCCCTGGTACAGTACATGTTGTTGATAAGTTTTGCGGTAGGACAGGGAATTGTATTGTGAATTCGCGTAAGCAGCATGGCCAGTAGCACAGAGCTGGAGCTAGGCTACTCGTGGCGCCACCTGCAGCAGGTCACGCGAACTAGCGAATGCCGTTTTAGCTACCTTCATCACTAGGTACAGGTCATTTCACGTCACCTATGACTTACACCGTGTACAAAGAACTGTAATAATAGATCTGTAGTAATATAATAACATTAAATAACTGGTTATGTCATTGTACTAATAACCTTACTGTAATCACTTTAATTACCTACTTAGAGATGTAATGCATTCCAAAGTGTGTCCGTGTGACATGTGACGGTCTGAGACCTGACGTCTAGACTTATGTCTAGGCATCATACGAGGGCTTCATTAGGAAGTGCCGGTTGAAACTCGACCTGGTTCTTACGCCCGGGCGCTTATTAACAAAACAAAGCATAAAAGGCGTTTTTTGATAATAATTGTTAAAACTAGATTTTTTGTGTATTGTAAGTACTTACAGTTTTTTATTATTTTAATTAGATTTACTAAGAATAGTAGGTACATTTGGCCTTATGCTGAACACCGATATTTACTCCTTTTCAATTAGCCGGGTACGGTATGAGAGCACTGGTATTGCCTTTAGGCATTTGGATAACCCGTGTGCGGAGGCTTCAGCTCGCAGCTCAGCTCTCTCGACATGCGACAGCGCAGACACAACACGACTGCTCGCACTGGACACGTCGACACAACAAACATCTTTCTAGGGAGACGTATATTTTAGCGAATTACTTAGGGCCTATGCACACACCATATTTCACATGCTCAGAAGAGACGACGACACACTTAGAGGCTTCATCAACTGATGATTCTGTATTTGAACGGAAGCCTGTAGCTGGAAACACGACCGAGGCGTGTGTGGTGGCAGAATCGCTTCACAGGCACGAGTACGAGTCTCCTACACTTTGTACCGTCTGCGTCTAGTAGCGCCTGTTTCTGCATACGCCTTTACAGTTGGTAATAAAATATGTACGTTCGAGTAAGTCACGAGTGACGAGTTCCATGTTACATGTCGTCTCACTTTACGGTGTACTAAAATGAAACACTTCTGAATGTGCTCATTTAATGATTCGCATTTTATTCAAGTCCCAAGTCCAACTGAACTTCGTGTTACACTTGACGACACGACGTTATATCGGACGTGCAATAACCGGAGCAAGTTGGTTGTATTTGTACACACAACCGCGACTCTCATCACATCTAATGTGAACAATAAACGTCAACTGCCTGCGAAGGCTGAAGGCGTACTTGCATGTTTTAATTGTGCATGCCATATTTGTTTTTTGACGTGATAATACATATTTTTGAATAACAGTTGTTGTTACTTTTGACACACATAAACATCTGCACAACCTGTCATTATGAAATGCAACGCTCTTAGGGAAAATAAATTACGCTAATGTCCACATTTTTTGTAAACTATCTGTGTCCTGCGGTTCCATCCACTAAATATCTTACTCCAATGGTGACTTATACTATATTATATTTTTATACATTTACTAGCTGCTCCCCGCGGTTGCACCCGCATAAGTTTCGATTCCGTGGAAATATCAAGAAAATATGTATTCTATATGTTGTCTCGACCTGTTAGTTATATTCATGCAAAATGTGAAATAAATCCATGCAGTACTTTTTGAGTTTAGCCTGGACAAACCTACAGACAAACAGATAAACAGACAAACGGACAACAATTCTAAAAACTATATTTTTGGCCTCGATATCGATTGTAGATCTCGCCCAAGTGTTCTTTTAAAAAAATATTCAATGCACAGTTTTGACTTTCTTACGATTTTATTATATGTATAGATATAACATATATAACATAGGAATTTATATTATTAGCACGAACACAAACATTGTCAATTATATCTGTCTACGCCCAGCGACACCCGATGTACCGTGTCGGCCGGCGTAACGCGCCCCTCCGTAAAGCGAGCGCTACCAACATTTCACAGCCAACTTCGCATGATAGAAGTGTATTATGATTCTCACAGAACATTAACTCCGAAGAGTTTTAATGGACCGCTCCAAATGACATACAAATTGCGTGGAGAAAGCCAATTTAAACATTTTTGCTTCCAATACCCACTTTATTGCCAGGATGACGGACATTTTTAATATTATTTCGTCTCAGAATCTCATATATACCTTTTTTTACGATTTGACTTAAGTCAATGGCACAATTTTCTTACGTAGTATTTGTAGTTTCTTTAACACAATTGTAATAAGGTAATAAAGTTATTAAAGATCGAAAGCAAATTCTTTTACATTTTGGCAAAACTTGCCTGTAATCATACGTAATGTTAAATGTACTGTTAGTAGTTCAGAAAACAAACTCAGTACCAGCGAGCTCTCAAATATAGATAGCTAGCACCTTTTACAACATTTCTTCTAAAACTTTTGCCATAACTCGTAAATTAATTTTAAATGATTTTCATTTGTGAGTTCCGAGCGGACCAGGCATGTGGACAGCTTT
>LUGF01042314.1:129166-144200 GCA_001625245.1 Calycopis cecrops
CTCATGCAACACGGGTTTCTTGACCTTATGTAACTATACAAAGCACTTATAACGCTCGGGCAAAAATTTAATTCAAATTTATTTTTGTATGAAAAAATAAATAAAAAGTCGTAGAACAAAATATGTTGTTTAACATGCTAGCTGGTGTAACTGATGGCTTGCTGGTGTTCAAAAATAATCCTGTACATCATTATTTAAGTATTTTTTACAAGGTAGGTTACTGAGCATACTGAGCAACGTCTATTAAAGTACGTAGTAGTACCCACCTCATGGCTCCGATGAGCGGGTACTTGACGTCGCCGCCGCAGACGCCGCCGCTGAAGTCGTCCATGTCCACCGTCCACACCATGGCGCCGCCGAAACCGTTGTCCTTGATCCATCTGCCAAGAAACATGTTGTTACTTAGGAGTACTCAGTACCGAGACACCAGACATGCCACCTCTGCGTCACATGACCGGATGTCGTGTTTTGTGTGAGATCCCGAGTGGTATAGAGGAACCTTAACCTTTACCGGTTTTATAGTTGTCGATAAGAATTTCAAACTTGGATTATTTGTATTTCCCTTACGCGATATAAAAATAAAGCAATTATCAAGAAATGATCACGTGCTCGGGATACCGCAGACCTTAATAGTTATTTTCTTCGTCTATTGCCTGCAACACAAGTCCCTGCGGTACTTATTATTGGTGTGAATAGTCTACGATCATTGATAATGTAATATTCGCACCTCATTTTGTTCCTGATGGACTTCTCGTCGTCGAAGCCGACCCACTGGTCGCCGCTGATGGCGTACGGCACCTTCATCTCCTCGTCCCACACGTACGTGCCGCCGTTGCGGAGGATCTCGCACACCTACAGAAACAAATTCGAATCAATAACATTGTACTGCTGCGAGAGTTTGTGTTTGTTACTCCTTCACGCAGTAGCTACTCAGTGGATTTGGACAAAATATGGCACAGATATAGCATAACTTAATAATAACTATTACCAAAAATTAATAGTTCAGTTCGGTGGTCCGTTGGTTGGGACAGAGAGATACATTTTACGTTGGTGACACCGCTGGGATGCAGCCACAAACATATTTATATCTATTATAGCATATTTATATCTCCATCTCCTTTCCTTCCAATCCATGTCCTTTGAGACATCACCTAAATCATCAGCAACAGTCACACAGTGAGGTAAAACTCATAACTCACTTCTACTTACGAAACAAAAACTGAATAATAAAACACACTGCTTCATATCTCAAAGTGTATCGAGAAAGTTCTGTTCACTTTACGTTTGTGAATCAATATTGTTCATACTTCACCCGGCGCCGGCGGAGGCGAGTTCCTGACGACTCGCCGGCTGCTGGGCCCGAGCCGGGAGGTGGCAGCTGCGCTCCGTAATCACATGTTTTTACTTCTCGCCTTTTATTGCCCAAGCATTTCTCTTGCTCGTATTGTTTCACTGTGCCGATTCTTATTCGATACCGAGATTTGTAGCGTGATTGTAATATTATCATTTATCACGTATGTTTTGTATAGAAGTAAATGTTTTTATTGTTTATTTCTTTCAAATTGTTTTCGATAATATCATCTTATTGTTATTGTTAACAGATGAGAAATAAATCTTTACTTACGAAATGAAATGAAATGATATGAAAAAGTTTTTATTCAAAATATAATAATAACTAAAATTACTTTTTTGACCTCAACAATTAAATTTACCACAGGTTCAACCCTAGCTAGCCCTGTCCTGAGAAGAACTGGCGAAAAAAACTCAGCGGGCCTCATGATGAGATATAAAATAAAAAAAATAAAAAATACAAATATATTTGCATACTATAAACGACAATTTATGAATTTACAATAATTATAGTACAGAAACAGCCAGGGTACTAATCCCAAGATGTGGTATCTGTCATAAATTCTGTTACCTTATACTTTATAGTACACACAAACGCTCTTTAATAACTTTTTAAAATTTATTAATCGAATGTTTTTGGACGCTTCTGGGATCCTATTGTAGAGGTGTATGCATTGCCTCCGAAAGGACGTTACGTATTCATAATAACTAGTACACTATGCAATAATCTGAACTAATCTAAGAGCTAATAATTAGCAATATGCATAGAAATACTTAGGTATGTGATATTTGGAATAAGACAGTTAAATCACAAAGATGATATAAACATAGATGATGTTCAATGAACAATATTGGACACCGACACGTTACTCTTGATTCGGTCAATCGCGTTACTCAGTTTTATGGATTTGGTGTTAATAGAGACAAGTAAAGACAAGTAAAGTTGTAGTAGTGGGAAGTTGTTGTGTTGTACATGACACAGTATTACATGTCCTCACCTCGTAGTAGGCCAGGAAGCCGCTCTCCTTGGTGTACTCTCCGGCCTTGCCGCCGCCGCTCGCCGGCGAGTTCACTTTGAAGTTGTTCGTGTTGGACAGCGTGAACGAACGTCCGTACGTCGGCATTCCTGGAGTGTCATTAATATTATTGGAGGCGTGGAGTGGCGGAGTGTAGACTTCCACAAGTGGAACCATTTCTTTTATAAATTGAACTTGAGCAGAGACTAGTTCAAGTTGAGAAAGATCGATGTAACTATGTATTTAAAAATTAATAAGTGCCGATATTACATCTACTGGGTGCTGCTACAGTTGCTATCACGCCGAAGGTCAGCGTTTTCTACATCTGTTGTATTTTCGATAACATTATTTGTGGGTCCCAAGACAATTTTAGCTTAACCCCGATCTTTCCTGCGTTTTTATTGTAGAGATGTCTCTTAGGGGATCAACAGCAGTGGAAAGGAGTAATCTGACATCTCTGCCCACACAGACAATGATCACCCAATACTGATGACGATAGACGAAAATATTAATATTAATACATGCAAGACCGTTTCAAAGTAAATGTATTCAGCTGGGACGGCAAAAATCCCTTTCGCGCCCGACGTCCTGGAATAAATTTTCGACGGAACGAAGTTCCCAAACAAGTTTCGCATGAAAAATAATTGCTGCGCTTCTTCTACAAGTTCGCTAGTTTATAGAGGAGAGAATAAATTGTGCAGAGTTTTCTGTTGACTCCCGGGCGGTCGCGGGAGTCGATCAGCAGTCATTGTGCTGTCTTAGATTTTGATTTGAGAATTGACGTTCCTTTTTGTTGAAATCCGCTTATACTTTTCAATTAATATGTACGCGCTTTTGAATTTCAATGAGAGTACATTGGGACTGTATCTTACCTACGGACTTTGAATATCAAAAACGTGGTCAAATCGATTAGGCGTTAATAGTGTCTGCGGTGAAATGAATGAATATGCACTCAATATTATACAGAAGTCTTACCAACGATGATTTCTAGTGAATATTCTAGTGGATGCTTCTAGAGAAGCTTTGTATAGTAAATAAACATACCGTTTAGCTTTGCGAATGGTTTAGATATCGTATAGTTCCGAAAGGCCGTAATAATTAAATATGCAAATAAATTCATCAGGATATTAGAAGTAGACAGATAGAATTCTTTAGATTAATTTTAAAGAACAACAAAAAGCAGTCATAGGAACAGCTGCCAGATGCGATAACTTCAACAATCAAGTGACAATGACGTTGTTTAGTAGCACACACTCGCACACACACACACATAGCCCTGTGAGCTGCTACGAGCCAGCGTGGCTCCTCTTTCCTGTGGCAGCATGTTGCTGATGTGAACTCACAATATTTTCCTTGTCTTAACGCCATTGAAGAAGTTTGCATGCAATATGATGTAATATTACACACATCTACTCTATATTTATTTTATTTTGTATTTATGGTACAGGGGGCAAACGAGCAGTCGGTCACCGAGATGAAGGTGATTTCCGATGGCCACAGACATCTGCGACACCAGGGGTTCGCAGTTGAGCTGGCGACCTTCAAGATGAGAGTAGGTTCTTTTATTAAAGGTCCCTAAGTGTATGTATCTCCGTATATGTAGTTTATAGTAACATAATATTTACCAATGATGAGCTTCTCCTTGGGCGCGCCGAGCTTGACCCACAGGTGGGCGGCGTGGTCCACGGACAGCTGCTTCCTCCACTCCGAGTCGGAGGAGGGCGAGTACAGCGGCGCGTTGTGGCCGGTCTCGCGCTCCCACTTGCCGTGGAAGTCGTACGCCATCACGTTTATGAAGTCCAGGTAGCTGGGGATTAGCATACAGGCTATTGACGCATCGGATAAACTTGCTGAAGAGGAAATGGGACGGTTACACGCCGAGACGAACTGTCGGCAGGTGGACCAGTGAGGTTATGGGCGGAGACCGCGAGGAGAAAGACGAATTGTTGGTAGACCATTTATAAGGTGGGTTGACGGTCTCCGTGCTGCTCTCCTGGCTGTGCCGGCTGGAGGAGCAGGAGATCGGCGACGTGGCGTTCATTTAGAAAGGCCAGCGGTGGACAGATGAAGACTGGTGATGATATGGTAGCAAACAATAAGTTGGAGTGAGGACGAATAAACGTTTACAGCTACTGGAAATAATGTTAAAATAAGTAAAACAAACTTTACCGATGCATTGACAAACAGGTAGTTGAAATGTTTATTTACTCGCGTTTATTTTTTGTAAAAAATCACTTAATTCGCTTTTAGCCGATAAATTTGTTATCTTGCTTTAATCTATTTCTTTTTATATAGTATAGGGGAGAAACGAGCAGTTTGTGTCGTATCCTCCTCTCCTGCGACATGCCACCGTCTACTCACAAGCCGCGGCACACGAGGTGTCGTGCGAGCAGGCAGTTCCTCCTACCGCTCAACTCGGCTGCCAGACCGCACCAGATGAGTATAAACGAGTAGGTTACCTGGCGACGGCGGGCACGTCGTACCCGCTCTTGATGTTGTCGGGTCCGACTGGCACGGCCGCGGTCAGTAGCAGGCGCGGCTTCTTCACTTCCTGTGCTTCGGCTTCGAAGGCCTCACGAAGCTCTGTTGACAAAAACACAAAAATTAATCTTATTGGTCTCTTATTGGTTAGTGTCCACACACTAAACCACTAAAGCAAGTATATCGTATACATGTCATACCATTATAATGAGCTGGACGCTCGCCTCGGTACTTTTTAGTTTCCCATCATCTGACTTATAAATAAAACCTTTGTATAAATACGAAAGTCCAGAGGAACTTTCCACGCAGGAGGTCCGTTTGGTGGAGGTGGTGCTGTACCATCACGTCTCTTACGTGACGCAACTCGAGTATCACATTAATTAAGTTTGCCGTTTATCGGAATATTTAATTTAATTTTCATTCCAACGGCAGCTGTTGCAAGTGGGAAGCTGTGTGATCGAACACTTAGTAACAAGAGTGAGCCGGGTACAATAACCTAGGTATTTAGTAAGTCCTTGCGACAAATACTCGAGGCGCCTTTCTAAAATTCCACAGCCCAAGTATTAAGCTCCGCAGAGCTAGTTAGGAACATTTCATAAGCGTTTTTGTTAAATTGCCTTACGAATAATAAAAGGTTTGTAAAAAACAACTTTCGTAAAAAGAGCCGTTTATAAAATAAAGAGTGTATTAAAGATAAGCCTGTTCTTTTTCATGTTTATCTTTTAAGGACTTCCATAAACAAACGCAAAGCCTGTGGGAGGAAAGTTGGCGAGATGAAAAACTCTAACGTCAAATAAAACGTGAATAATGTTGAGATACTCGTAGATATAATGATCGGGATGAGAAATGATTATCCGAAACAGAACGAGTGGTAGTTGAAGGCTAAGATAAAATAAGAACAGAGCATTGATATCAAACGTTCCTTACAACAATAATATTTTATACTAAAAATGTGTAAAGGTTTGTTCATAATTCTACCAAGGAATTATCTTGATAAGCTTAAACTCTATAACAACATTATATTAGGATTTATGGTGCATTGTACGCCATGTCGATAGAACTTATGGATGGCTGTAGTCGACAAAAGCATACTTGCTCACGGCATGTAACTCTTGAATCCCCTGCGATGACTTCTATTGAGTCCGGGATCAATTACAATCATGTGATCCGACTTGCCCGTTTTAGCGGCAAAAAGTGACTAAAACTTGTGTAGTTTTGTAACAGAACAAGGTACTGCAGCGACAGACCACGCCCGAGCCTTGGCTTGCTGGACAATATTTCCATTGTCTCCAGGGGCGACAGCTGCGAGATTATAGTGAACCTTTGTAAAAATCATGGCTTACTCTGGGGATGACCCGAAAGGACCTGAAACTCTGTAAGAGCTAGTGCCACACTGCATGGCTGCATGCAGCCGAATTGGGTCGGCACGACCGGGGAGGCACCTCTCGCTTACACGAGACCTGCGTAAAGTGACAGTTGTGCTGTCGCGTTTCGTGCGGCGTGGAAGTAGCCGGTGACCCATTGACGTAGGAGGAAAAAGGAGGGCAGCGCATCTGTATAGCCTCTATGCGGATGTCTATGTGCGTCGGTTGTCATGAAAATGGCTCCGACTCCTCTTTTGGCTCCCTATGTCATAAAAACTGATCTGGAACCTGCTATGTGAAGTGAAGTAGTCTCTAACATCCCTCTTGACTTTGGCACAAAACCGAAGGATTGCAATGCCTAATTGGCGCTGCAAACTTATCACGTGGCGTTATGTCCTGTTGTTTTTTCCTAACAACCTTTTAGCCATATCCTATCAGTCGCCAGGTCGCGGTCATATCTGTGGGAAATATTTTAGCCAGATATAGTGCGAGGTACTGAGTCATTGGGTAATGCACAAACTTTCACATTCACAATATCAACTTACATGCAATCGACGCAACAAGTCATTACGTAAGCACCACTAATTAATAAATAAATAATTTAAATAATTGTAGTTACTGTGTGATGAATACATAACAAAAAAATGCATAACATTTTAAATTGTATAAACATTCATATGTTAATAATGCCAGAGGTGTCATTACTTTACAAGTCATTAGTAGTACCCTAGCGGCCAACATTCAACGGTGGCACGAACATGGTATGTGTTATCTTAGTCTTACTAATAATCAAAAACTTTAGATAGGTTTTTGTTACGAGATCACTCAAAAACGAATTTTGGAATACATAAATTACGATATTGGATAATACTTTCTATAAAAATAATGGAATAGCTTAATGTTTAATTTTTACGCGAATGAAATGAGTAAAAGAACTAAAATTCTATGTTGACACATATTACATATCATTTAAGATTTTCCCGTGATTTCAGTCGATGCAACGAATGAAATTTCGCATAAACACACGATACCAAACATAATAACATTTAATGAATCAGTCCTATAGAGAACGTAGCACGTAATGCGTGCGATCCATCACCTCGTCGTAATCGCTAAATATGTCAGGCGCATCCGATATAATCTGTGTACACAAACAAAGTAATCCCGGCCATCCATCGCTAAATAAAAACCCTTTATTTGTAACCGATCCCTTTGGATCCTTAAAATAAAAAGGGCTAAAAAGGTTTCGTGTCAGTCGCGAGCTGACAAGTTGGGGTCGCGAGTTACCCCGCAGTCCCCACGGTCCCCACAGTCCCCACAGTCCCCACAGTCCGCGCCCCGCACGCGCTCGATATTAATGTGTTTCATTGTATTCGTTTTAGCGCAAAAAAAATTACGAGTTAAAAAATGGACATACATCAAAGTAAAAAAACATAAATAATTTTCTATATCGTTTCCATAGCCATGCTAAAGAGGACAGTAAGCGATGATATGGTTTTCCTTTTCGTTAGCATCTGGTTGGTAATGAGTAGGCACTAGGCTTAAAACGTATCATTGCAAAGATTCTCGCATCATATCGTTTGCAAATGCAAAAACTTCAAAGGACAATTAACGATTTTTATTGGACACTTTTCACTCACACGTTATGTAACATATTACTGTAAATACCAGTTTTTATAACTCACTGAAAATATGTAGGTAGTCATTTTATTAATTAAAATCGCCACAGCGACTAAATTATTTTCACCAAATTTTAAAGTCAAATACAAAAAAGTTTTATCCCACGGACGGACAAAGTAGAGAAATTTAAACGAACCAGCGTTTTTATTTTTTTTGTTTCAGAGCTGGAAATTTAAATGGAAAATTTGGATATTTTTGACATTATTTCTTTTGGGTCCGTAGCTGAGCTATTGTATATATTTTATCAGGTCAGGTATCACAAATTCTCATTAGGTTGACACTTTATGTTTTCTCGTAACTTTCTTTCGTACTATAGCTAAAAAGTTACAGTAATTTTTCTTTAAATCTTTGTTTTTCATTTTTTTTTAAATACCTTTACTCTCTTCATGGAAAGTTTTCTCGGCATTCTACTTGATAAATTCTTTTTCTGTCCTCAAGAGACGTTTCCATGGAACACAACGTGTGACGTGTCCGAACAGACTAGCGGGACACAACTAGTCGTGAACACCACAATGAAACTTCACAAAGGCTAATATTTCACACGAGCTCAGATAAAATACAATATACATTATTGTTACATAGTACTTCAACTTGAGGTCACGGTAGTAAAAAAATATAAAAATGTTCAAAAAACATTTAAGAGACGACCTATCTGTACCTAAATGCCGAGGCCAGCGCGTTATAAGTCATTTTAAAAATACTAATTTAGAGATTTAAATACAATAAAAAGGTTAGACAGATGGCGTCGAGAGTCTTCGCAATCGAGAGGTGTGAATGTGGAGGAGCAAGGCGGGTGTGTCAGGAGCGCGACATGTGGCGCTCTGTGCTCTCTGTGTAGCCCGTGAAGATGTGTTGTTGTTGTTGTTATTGAAAATATGTTCGTCTACTTGGTTCTAACATAAGTAAAGCAAATGAGCAAGAAGAGTCTTGATGCATCATACGTCGGACGAGCAGGTACTTACTATAAATATTCGCGACACCTGGAGTTATGCATATGCATTGCCAAAAAATTAACCCACGCCCACAACGGGTCACTGGGTTATTAAATCCTAAGCGCGTTGTACACGACTTTTTATTTTCCTATTTTCCCGCTCGTTTGCTGAATTTTTGTCTGAATTGTTTCTGCAGTTTGTTTTTGTTTTTGTGCCATCACAAATTTACGATCTCCTTGAATAATAGATTTAATTTTAGCCCGCAGAGCAGACGGCGTCAATATAACTGGATGATAAACTTGAGAATGTAAAGTAAGTAGTAAAACAAGTGACGTCGTTGTCTCCGGGAAGGGACAGATAAATAATTTACAGTCCCAAGTGGTTCTACATATTTAAAGCTTTTACCGGAGCTCTGCCGAAGATCTGGCGCCGAAAATTAGGTGACGCTGTTGAGTGGTTCACTGTGAGCAGCACGCTGCTGCCGCTCGCTCCGTCACTCTTGTAGCCGGCGCAGTTGGTAAGGAATAAAATAGTTATTTTTTATTTGGAAGTAAAACAATGCATATATTATCCCCTCCGTGGGCCACAGCGTACGAGGCGTGACGGAACAGCCGTCACTTCACGCCGGTGCCGTGTGAGAGTTACCTCCCCGTCGTGCTGCCGAAAGCGGCTGCAAACAGCTTTTACATTATTGAGTTGAACCATCTTCGTACCCTTCCTAAATAAGTAATAAACTTTCAAATTTTAATTTATAAAAGTAATCAGAAGTAGTAGATGACCCCTCCCCCCCTCATTTAAATCCTCCCCAAACGGTGTGACCTTGGAGGTACGGTGAGTCCCTCGCCTGATTGTCATTCTGCCCATGAGAAACTTTCTAGTTAACGAGAAGATATTAATTCCTGTTTATTTGAATTTGAAATTAACGCCTTTCAGATAAATCTCAGTTTATTACTTAAGTGGTGATTGAAATGTACGATATCTAATAGTCGTTATAACATTTAATGTGAATAATAAATAAATTATTAATTAATTATTTCATGTCCCTACAGTATCTGCCGCTACGTAAGTAGAACTTCATTCCATAAGTGTGTTATTGCAACAAAGTTTTAAGGATTACATGCAAGGATACATTATACAGAAGGGCAGTCTTGTATCATTCACCAGCTGCAGCCGTGTACGGTGTAGACGGTTATTTTTTGGGTTGGTTTTGTTCTGATTCAGTACCAACAAATGGGCGCGAATGAATCTCAATAAGCTTATTATTTACATCCAAAACTCAAACCCAAGGCCTCTTTAACTTGTAGCGAAACACTAAAGACGGCTCTTTTAATTAAAGGCAGCAAATAAGTCAACAAAAAAATAAAACACTTTTACGTTTAATATTAGTGAGATGAAAAAAGGTTAATAATAGAGGCAAGAGCCAATTAAAAGGTAAAGGTTCTCATTAAGCTTTCAGTTCTTTACTTCATCAAGGTACCTTAAGACTTTAAGGTTTTAATAAAGACCTAATAACGGATAGGGCTTTATTGCGCTAAAGATTTGCCTCGTGTTTAATAACGGGCGAGGATGTGAGCGAGGGCTCAATTAGGTTTGTATTTAGGTCGTACATTACGGTACATGGAAGCGAATGTGGAATATTTTAGAAGTAAAATATTTTAGAGATAATATCATTGGAAAATTATTTCTTATCAGAACGATGATGCCCAAAAGGACGCAGGTATTATATTATAGTTTAAAAGTGTAAAGACGAGTCGGTTTTTTAGACTACCGACGTGCAGAAACAGCCGTGTTAACAAGTTGATGCAGATGTCCCAGTTGGTCTCCTGCACTCCACTCCCCTGGACTACCAGACCCTTACGAGATACTACGGCTGCCGCTTGTCGCCCTTCTAATGTAAGCTAAACGTCTTACGTCTTGGCCTAATTCCGTCAGTTTCATATTTAAAACAATTGCAAGCGCATTCATTCAACATTGTAACTGAGTCTTAAAACATTTTCATACCTTTATAATAAATACCTTACATAATGTAGCCTGCCCACTGTAGACTCTGTTTCTGCATAATGTTGTTTACTATCTATCGTAGTGCCTTTATATGAGCAAAATATTTTTGAGTTCTCAGAAGGTTAACAATATGCACAAAACAAGTTATCAACATAAATAAAACATGGCCGATAAAGGAGTAGAATATGCGGTAATTCCGCCGCAGCCGGGAGACTGGCCGGTGGCTGACGTCATGATGTTGTAGATAAACAACTGTCTTCGGGTCGGTGAAGACGCCTCCACGTCTGCTGGTGCTGGTGGTACTCACACATCAGCTGGTGGACAACGCAACTCATTAATCTGTGGGGGTCTTGAGCCATTAGTTATGGATAGGATGAAAGCAAGCTATCGGATCATTTATCTGGATGGATGCAGGTTTAACTCTAGCAGCTTCAACTACAGGAACCTTGACCTTATTCACGCAAATGTTGTGATTGAAAGGTTTTTGCTCATATTGATGTTTTGAGTTTTCTCAAATCTTTCCTACAGTTTAAGTGATTATTTAATGTTTTTATTTTATTGTAGTTTAAGCAAAATTAAGTTTGCTTTATAATTTAAGCATTTGCCTACCTGCTGTTATATCGGTAGCAATAACATTTACCGAACACGGTAAACTCATTATCAACTAGTACAAGTAGCATTTAACTAATTATCAACTAGTGGTAAAGAGGAATAAACACACATTTTTATATTCATCTTGCTGTATGCATTTCGGTATAATGTTAATTAATTTTACTTGTGCGATATAAGTACTGTGAGAGACTTTGTGAGACATCGTAGAGGTTACAGCTGTAACAATGTAAATTAATTATGTATGAGCTGGAAGCCAGGAGATCTTCAATGTATATAAATACTTTTTTTAGCTTGACATTTCGTACGCATTGCTGCTCAATGCCACTTTTCCTCTACCGTAAGCTCGGTCTACAAAGAAAGCGGGCGATGGTTCTGCTAGTGCATTGTAACTTTTCGCAAACCAAACAATCTATTAATAGACTAGGAACGTTCACTACACTTAGCTTGTCCATCACGTTTCGAAACATAATTGTAGGTGCACCGTCACACAAGCGACGCGATACGCAGCAAATTGCGTATCACGCTTCGATGGTTTCGATGCTTCGATGGACGAGTACCTTTTCATACTTAATAGAGCAACTGAACTGCAATGTTTGAATGTATGGTGCTAATACTATTTTCTAGGCGTTACGAGGAATCACTGAACGATAGTAAGATAACAATTGGGATTGATATAAAAATCAAGGCCATAGATATTTGCTCGTTTGTTTAGGTTTCCTATAATTGTAAATGATTTGTCATTATAATCAGCTTGTATATTTGTTTTTCGTTGTTCCAACAGTTTGAATGTGTTAATTAATATGTCAAAATAATTGATGTCCAGTTATTTCACTTAAGCGTGTGACAACTGCATCAACGCTACATTTAGATTGCACCGTGTGAAGATGCTCTAATGCTAGTGCTTATTCCAATGTCTAGAAATAATCAGGATAGTCGTGACAAACGATTACAAAACGTGCCTTGTTCATAAAGATGACGGTCGAGATATATCTGAATACTTATTTCAGCGTGCCTTCAAATTATACGCTTTAGACAACGGAGCTTTTGTGAAGCCTTGATCTATTTAACAGCATTCGCTGCATCGTCTTCTTCTATAAACTCGTAGTAAATGAAACATCATTGGCGTCTTCTGGTGTTGAATATCTACTTCTCCCGGTGAATATGAATATCAACTACCACCAGAGAAATAAAAAACTGAACACTAGCTGTCTGTCTGTCCGTCAAGAACTTTTTCGCAAAAACGCATAGAAGATTCAGACTGAAATTCCTCTTGAATAATGAAGTCTGCAATATCATGAAGCAAAAATATAAAAGTAATTATAAACCAACGAAATCGCAAAATTCAGCAGTTGATGCGCTTGTTGACGGTGGCACTGCGAGAAAGTTAATTACTAAATGTGCACCGGCGCAGGGGCGTATGCGTTCATAGGGAGATAAATATCAGCACTGCCTCCAGTAACAATATTGTCATTGAGAATTGTATTAGGTCACAATTCAGCAACCACCTATATATTATGTATTTTATATGATTTCCATAGTCTGTGTAGTCCAAAGAGTGTCTACCCAGTTAGGAAATAGGCTAGATGTGTTTTTGTTGTGGTGTAGTCCACATGCGCTTCGAGGCTTTACCCTACGCCTGGCCTATAAAACACCAAAATACACCGCACGAAACGCGAGGCCACTACTACTAAACTTTGTCCACTAATATTGTCCTTAATGTGTGCCTTATTCTCGAAGGTGATATCACTTTTATATGGTTAATGACCTTACAATAAATACGTATTTAAATGTTTCCATATCCATTTATTTCTCACGGCGTATTCAATTTGGAGGTTTTTGATTTTAAACTCGTTTGCTGAGGAAGTCAGAATAGATAAAATAATTGACGGCAAAAAATATTAATTATAGTCATTTTGTAGGTAGCGATTGATGTTATGGTCACAGCTACAGTAATGGGAAAAATTATATTAAAAATGATAAACGACTTAATCTATTTAATATATAAAAAATTAAAGGATAAATTAAAGGCTTTTCATTTTCCTAGTGCACCACATCAAGGAGGCGTGTGGGGTGAAGTGTCGCGGGCACACCGGCTTTGGTCTGCCACTAGTTCCCATAACTGCTCCTCCTGTCACCAGAAATACGCATCTCTGCTGTAGAGATGTTTTACGCGACTAGCTCCAGACATCTCTTGTAATAAATCTGAGTATAACACCATTTGATAAGAAGCGACGAGGATCTCAAACGATAGTCTAGGCGCTCGGACTATAAAGTTTGTCAAACATTCATTTTTGAAATCTCCTGTGGTGGAGAAAGTTTTAACGGTTTCGTCTTAAGGTTTCAAAAATAATGAATATGTGTGAGCTTGTTTTACAACGGACCTTGACTCCAATTTACATATCGTCGAATGCTTGACGAACAAACGAATAGAAAGTGTTAGACTGAGGTCGGTTGTCTTGTTTGTTTGTACACGACATACAGGAATGGGAGGAAATTATTTGATATTTGTACGACAAATATTGTATTCCATAAATATTCAATCTAAATGTGAACGTTTGTATGTATCTGTTTCACGCATAAACCAATTCAATTGTGATGAAATTTGACACAGCTAAACATTACAAAGGAATAATATCAAATTGTTTTAATCCTCAAAAAAGAACAATTGTAACCGCGGGGTACAGTTGTAATAAAAATAAATATGTTTTGTGAATTACAAGAAGATTATCATATTAGGAATGAACAATATTCGCGTAATAACTATGACTGAAAAATGTCTAACGGATGATTCATTGGATTCCGTAAAGGTGAACTTTTTAATTATCTTGTTGATTTCTTTCTTTTTGAATATGCCTACGAACTCCCAAGGATACTGCCGGGACGTGAGACGCAACTGTTGCTGCTAATGCTGCAACATGTTACTTCCAACATACTACCTTTTAATTTAATAAAACATTATTCTAATAATTAAGTAGGTATGTACGAACTTATTAAAATTTGTTATTATCAATAACAAATTATACTCAAATATTAAAAATAATCTTAATATACAAAACTCTTCGTTACTGAGTGACTGACTGTCTGACCATAGATTTAGAATTTTTCATTCTAAATCTATGTGTCTGACAGACAACGTGAAATTTGAAATGAAGATTCCTTATGGAGTGTAGAGGAGCACTAAGAGATGAGATGGCGGTAGTACATGTACAGAGATGACGTAGACGGCAGAGCACAGCGGCTTGTCCCGATCCCACTCGGCTGCACTACATTGAATCAACGCAAGGAGCCGCGACAGCACAGCTTTTATATAGTATCCAGCGAGCAGTCCAATACACTACAGACTCGTTGCCTTATTCCTCTTTCGCCCTCAATGGGCCATCAAAAACTCATACACCGCACGAAACGCGAGGCCACTACGTCAATTTCGTGTAACTGAGAGGTCCCCGGTTGTTTTGGACCAATTCGTCAGAAATGCAGCCATGTCACAACATCTTACAACACTTGCGGCTCTGTTTCACGTGCGACCAGGAATTCATAGATCGATGACAGTTGTATTTGCGGATGTTTGTGCGCGACCGCAACAACTGGCTGCGGCGGG
>LUGF01042314.1:158830-203439 GCA_001625245.1 Calycopis cecrops
TATAATTAAGTAAACTCGTCTTTTCCAGATGATTGAATTGACGATGGCGTGGTAAGTATATAATATTAAATTGTGCGGATGTCTATGGTCAGTCATCAAATACACCGACTTGTTTGTATTCAAAATATAAATGTACCAAATGAATGGCAAGCTGGCCTTTGTGGCGTGGTATGATGTTGTGTGGATTTTTATAATCTTGATATATTGATTAAGATATTTAATATTCAATAGCAAAATTAAAATAGAATTAAGTACAAAATGACAGTCAGGTTGTATTTTTTTCTGGATATGTCGTGCAAATCCGCGCGACGTAACATTATAAGCCTTCTGATGCAGAATGCGCCTGTGATGAAAGTACCTGCGTTTTATTTTAAACTAAAATATTTTGAATGCACTCATTACATAACGAACATGTGTACCTGAAGTATTTCGAAATTGTAATAAAAACAAAATAATTTGACTTTCATATTCCGTTTCGACAGCGCAATGTAACGCGAATTTCGAATAATTACATAAGCGAGTAATAACGTGGTACATTTGAATAAATACGCACTCCACTACGTGTTTTAATAATAAATAATAATCAAACTGCCTGTCATATTCTCAAAACTGCGTAATTAATTAATAATTAATTCGATTTTAACAGCAAACCCTCGGTATTTCCGGACCAATATGACTTAAGGATCTTCAAGAAAAGAGCCTACTCTCATCTTAAAGGTCGACAACGCAACTGCAAAACCCCTGGTGTTGCAGATGTC
Organism: Calycopis cecrops; assembly: GCA_001625245.1. NCBI lineage: Eukaryota > Metazoa > Arthropoda > Insecta > Lepidoptera > Lycaenidae > Calycopis > Calycopis cecrops. The sequence goes on from LUGF01042314.1 coordinate 159,589, forward strand.
TGTGGGCGTCGGAAAACACCATCATCTCGGTGACCCGACTGCTCGTTTACTCCCTGTACTATAAAAAAAATCCTCTAGGAATAGGTAAGTAGCAGAATGGAAACAATTTAAAACTCTCGTGATAAACCAACATCAAAAGTTAGTAATTCAGCCCTTCGTTATGGCAATGAGTGTGTTTGTGCGCGTGTGGTCCCACACAATAGAAGTGTATCTTCAAAAATATAATCAAGGGGAGGAGATAAATGTTTATCAGTTTCTTCCTCAAGATAATTATATTTCCATTTTATCGTGTACCTAGCAAACCGCGGTGCTACAGACATTTCACTTCATTTAAAAATCGAATACATACTCGTAATGCATTCTATATGTTCTATTCTTTCAAATCCCGGGCTAAATGCTAATTTTATTTCGCCTAACAAATCATCAGAATCAGAATGATCCCTAAAGGTCCTAATTAGGAGCTGTAAATATTATTACCCCCGGTACGGGGCGCCCCTGTTCGGCAGCCGGCCGCGCTGCAGACGGATTTTTTAATTAGTTTTTTTGTGGGCGCTGCCCCATTGTGGCGCTGATTTTAAATTAAAACCGCCGCAAGCTTTGTCCCTTATTCGCGCACTATGTACGTGTACACTGTACAGCCGGATGCTGTTACTGTAACAGGGTCGCAGCAATTAATTTTCACCGACTTTGTAAATGTGGGGTTGGTTTTTGGTATTGTTTCGAGCCGTATTTGTTTCGCTTGAGCCCGTAACTTTTTGTTTTTCTCAAATTATACAATAGATCTCTTGAACACATTCACTGCATCGATATTTATGAATTTTCGTGTTGTGTTGTGATGGTGATCAGGTCCACTGGATTATCTTAAACCGCATTTAACTCGACCGAATACACCAGCCACCTATAATGTGCGCGAGAGATGCCACCCCGGGCGTGTCGATTCGATCAGTCTGCAATGCTACATAAAGCCGGTAACTTAAAAATTAATGAGAAGTGTCTCTAAATAATGATAATATTATCTTGTCATATTGGAATCACTTCGTAGGAATATGAATATTAAATTAATTCTGTTTTTGATAAAATGACTCATATGAAGAAAATAAAACAGGAAAAAATTATAAACCCATTTCCTCATAAAACATTTCGTAGGTAACTTAAAGGTCCTGATAACGTACATAATATTAATAATTTTATAATAGTATTAATAAAAGCCAAACATGGTGACTCATAAAAAACTAGAAAAATGTGTCTTTTGAGGCTACAATCCCATTAATTATTCACGTTATCACATTTGTATGTATATTTTGTGTTGTGACTGGTGACCTCCGGGAGGAACAAGCGAGACCTCGCGTATAACGAGCCACCTGAGTGATGTGATCATTATATTACAGTGACAATGACCCCATATTTAAAAAATCACCTGTGCGGTCTGTCAAATTAAGGTCCTATCAATTTTCGTATTTCACGGGGGACTGCAGAAGGTTAGGTACGTTTTTTATATCGGCCGGAATTAATGAGCTTCCTCTGGGGGGATTGGGGGGCTTTAACTTTTAAAATAAGAAAGTAAGAAATCTAAAAAAATTATGCTGGAAATCTCCATAAAAACTTTCAATGAAAATTGTTTTGAGCGAGATATCATTATTAGTTTTTGAGAAATAATACATTTTCAAAAAAACGCAAATACAAGTTTGTCCTTCATACAAAAGCTATGAAAAACCAAGTTATTTTATTTTCCAATAATAATAAAAAAATGTCTCAGAGGCGCTTTCTTTGGTACGGAATTCTCGGTGTGCTAGTCCGATTCGCACTTGGCCGGCTTGTTATTCCTTTTTTTTTACAAACACATTTCAATGTATCGTTAAGTAGATAATTATAACCAGCCAGTAAAGTTTAAGTTTCGTTTTTAAACTTGAGTTCGAATAGTACAAAAGGGTTAAGCCGGTGAAGCGGCTCCCGGCCTCCCGGACGGTCGACAAGTTGATTTAAGTTGTAAGTAGTTGGGAGCCCATAAATCGAAACAACAAACTAATGTACAGTTGATGGCTGTAAGGTCCAGTTAGCGAGCGACACGCGCCGCCCGGCGAGGCCATATGAAAGGAACCGGCGGCAAAAACCTCCCACAGACCAAGCAAGCTACAGAGCGTTTTATTACGTGTATGGCTTTAATGTCCGGAATACGCAGTTATTATGTAGCTTGATATTAATCTCTAGTGAACGATAAAAGCAACATTTTATATATTTTTGCATATTTAATGGGTAAGCGAGATGGTGTTCTTCTCTAAATGATCTCCATCATTTGTCGAATCTGAAGGTGTCTTATTCACGTGACTGCAGGAACTTTATTATTGAAGTACCTAATGATTGGGAAAATCTTAATTGTTGTAGATTTAGATCTAATTTACAGCTCATATGGGTAGTCTCCAGCATCACCCAGAAGTCGTCCACTGCTGTACACGGGTCTCCCCAGAGAGCGCCACGAGTCCCGGCCACAAGCTGCTGCTTCGACCTGGTCATCCGTCCGTCACCAGCGCAGGAAGTGGTGAGAAGTAATGAAAACAATCTTGTTATCTAATATATAAAGTAATCTTTGTATTTGCGTAACATTAAATTTAGCTTGTATTTACAAACTCTACGAAGGACGCATCACTCAAACGAACTCTTTGCTCTTATAATATCAATGTAGAGGAAAAAATGCTCTGGCTAGAATATATTACCCGTTTCTTGCAATACATTATACATGTAGCTATAAATATATTTCTATATGTCAGCAATATGACACGGAATTCATTAATTAGTTTCAAGGTTTTGCGGTAAAAGGTTTTTTTTGTTTTATGTGTCCGTGTGTGGGTGCTCTGTACGCACACGTCGGAGAAGGCCGAGCGGCTCCGGACCTTTACGAACTTCAGTGCCAATGGACACATAAATCGCCCAATGTTCAAATTATCGAATGTTCTAGAAATAATTGAAGTTTACGTATGGACCGAACTAGTTCTGGTAAAGCTGACTTCGGAGCCAACAATCTGGCTGCTCATTAAATAATACCTAACACCAGACCTCTTGAAGGCCACTCGTCCAATAAACTTAACTAAACTAAATACATTTGAATACAAATTATAAACTGGACAGATAATAAATAGTAAAGAAATAAAATGACTCAGCTGTAGAATTTCCTGTTGTTTGTAAGTCGTTGAGAAGGAGAAAATAAGAGAAGGCTATGTTCAGCGTTACTGCGGAAGTGTAAGGGCGTCGTTAGTCACTAACAGTCTGGAATGTTCGTTTTCCCCTAGTACTAGGTACTTTAAAAAAGTTGTCATACGAACTTTATTTCCTTTTGATGCGTCATGCGCCCATTTCCTTGAATAAAACTATGCAGTAAAACCCTTTCTTTAATGTTTCGATGGTTCAACTCTTTGGTTAGTAATATTTATATTTAATAAGACAAAGTTTCGCAGATCCTCATAAGTTGATGCATAGTTCGGTAAATAGTATTTAATGGAAACTCCAAGGCACCATTAAAACGAAACACGAATTTTATCGACTCATCCTTTATACGAGTCGATTCATCATCATTACTGTCAGAGCGTGACGCGATGTGAACACGCTGTATAAGGCACAGCCGAGCAACAGGTATAAAGGGTGACATAATCAATCAGTATTAGGTATAAAGGATAAACGAGTGAAAGACAACGTGGAAAATATACTTTTATATAAAATTTGATAATTTAATTTGAAAGGGCGCAAACGAGTATATTAATAAAGGGAAAGGGTGTAGACTGTAGACTGAGTCAAAACGTATAGACAGTTATGCATAAGCGCTGCCCTCCACGCGTTATTGCTCTCAGAAACAAACCGCATGAATGTAGAATGGTAGAAGTTTTAACCGGTACCCGCGGACTTTTGCGGAGGAATTAAAGATATCGTTATGGCACGACCTCTTAAATATATATTGTGTCAGAAGAAATATAGGAATCATATTTGATGTTGCCTATTCTTAAAGTATAGACAATATCAAAAGGAATGAAATATATGAGCAGCGCGCAGCGTTCATCAATGATGCACACAACACTAGCGGCTGCGGGAAGAGCCTGAGCGTGTGGAGTAGGCGATGCCGGCCAAAGAAACAACATTAGGTCGGCGGGCGGCGGGCGGCGGGCGGCTCGGTAAATATCCAATGAGATAACTTTTTGTGCATTCAACACAAAACCGACTAGAGATGGGACACTTAATATCGATATTTTTTTAATTAGTTTCTTCGTTAAATTTTTAAGAAATGCATATAAACTTCAACATTCTATTTCACCCCCTTAGGGGTTGAATTTGTGAAAACACTTTCTCAGCGGATGCCTACAATATAACATCTACCTGCGTGCCAAATTTCAGCCCGATCCGTCCAGTGGTTTGGGCTGTGCCTTAATAGACCACTGACCACGTGTCACCTTTGAGTTTTATGTATATAGATGTTGTTCGACAACGAGTAACTAAACGAGTTTATTTTATAATGCTTTAAAATCTTTTAGGCACATTAAAAACGTTACCTCAATTAAGTAACATTTGTTGCCATTCACGTGTGATGCAAAGGAAACGTAATATCAGATAATATACAATTATAACAATAGAAACACTTAAGTAATATAATCTTAAGGCTATGTCGCAATGTAAGTTAAGGTTAGAAAAAATAATAAGGTTACATTAAATGAGTTACGAACTACAATTGAGTACACGGTGGTGTCTCGCTGTTAACATAGTCCTCTAATGTTTTACAGCAAATTTTGAATGTGTCCCAGTGTACTCTTTGTGATTCATATAAGAATAGAAGAATAATAATTTCGTTATTTGCATAAACATTATAACAAGAATGTATATATACTTTTTACTATTAAGGAAAAAAAACATATTCTCTGTGCTGCAGTTGCGGACAAAATTTTCGACGTTGTGTGGCCTTTTGTTCCGTATTTAGAAATATTTTTGTGGCGTGTTTCAATAAATATACGAAACATAATTTTGATCGACCATGATATTAATAACGAGATACAAATGTCACGAGGTCAACACATGGTCATTGTCAGTCATAGACGCGCGCTACCCAACGAGCTCACACACCAAACGAACATAAACTAAAAGGTGTGAAACACGCAACCGAAAGCGAAAAATATATATTTTAGCTGTTAATAAATTCCGAGAAACAGAAAGTAAACGGTGAAAGTATTGTTTATATTAAACATTTTATCAAATAAATCTTCAACCAAGATTTGCCAGTGACATAAGTGCTCGATTCTCGCCTACAGTTGAACTGTCTGGGCCCGTAATCCTGCACACCTGCTAACAACAAGTAGACCGACGGATTATTATAGGCGGAACATTAATTATTGAATTTCATGCCCATTGCTATTATTCTAGACTCATGTACGTGATTATCGGTATCTATATTAGCATCTGTTTGCTCTCAATTGTAATTGGTGTTCCGGTTTTTGTATCTGTCATGGGAAGGCGAACCTGTTACCAAGGTCTACACCGTCATCTAGACACTCACTGTCTCGCTGTCTTGTAGACACTGCAACTGCTAGATGCATTTTTATCTTAGCCCGACTGTTACATTGTGAGAATATTTTTCCAGTTGGATTTTGGAATTTGAAGTTTTTTGTCCGCTTCTCTGAGAGCGAACAGAAATTCATTAAAATGTCAGAAACCAGTAAGCAGTTTCTAGTTAGTCTAGTTTAAAGAATGAATGGATATATTATTAACACTTAAACCACCTACATACTTAATTAATAAACATAATATGATAATATGTAACATAAAATATTTTAACTAAGCTTATAATAGTCAATTTATTACAGAATATGGAGCTAACCAATAAATTAGATACTATTCGTCAAAAAAACTCGTTGGCTATGAATTTTAAAAGACTCACTGATAATTTGAATATCAGCCTTGATTTTAATCCAGTTATAAAAACACATGTTCATTATGACAACGGAAATCTTATGTTTTATTATTATCCGTTTTGAGTGAGTCATTATATCGACATTTATGATTTGGACAAAAGCCATTTTTATCGATATTTTAAATTTTTAATATCACTCGCCACATCACTTCACCGAGCTATTGCAGATGAATGCACCCAAATTGAGATGATTTCGAATGTGTTCTGTTTGCTAGTAAATAAACGAGCTTCGAGCAGCGCCTGCCGCGTCATCAATTATTCCTCCTCGATGCAGATGAATTCTTGTTCCAACGTAACTGTGTTATCAGCATAACTGTAAGTTGTTCTAATCATTATCACAACGTGTCTTGTATAAGTTAATGTATTTTCGGTTTATTTTAGTGTAAGCAATCTTCGTCCGTCGCGTGTTAGCATTAATAGTCAAAACGTTGTGTGACTCACAGGCACATAGCAAATTAAAGTATCGCAATATCCGATGACCTACATTTTGTCAATATTCTCAGAGGATATGCCAAAATAAAATAACTCCGGTATTATTTCATAATTACAAGTCATCAAATAATTTGGTAATATGCTAGTTAAATAAGGCATTTAAAGCTTGTGTATGAAGAACAGAGTCACGAGTTGTCGGAGCTATTTGACGACTACAGGCGCCCATTGACATCCGCACACGCAGATGGACTGTAGGGCTAAATAGAAGGTAGTAGGTAGTTGACACGAAATAGGCCTTTAACTACCTTTAACCACGACGCATGTAACATTTATATAGATTTCCAATTTATAAAACTCCGTCGACGATTTCGAGATGTACATTGCGGTATTCCACCTGAACTGGCTCACAGCGACTGGGAAATCCTCTCTCACAAAAGAAGTACCTGCTACAGCATACTTACTACAACGGAACAATTTGACAGTTGCACAGTCGCCCGGACACGTTTCGTATGGCTGATGTCCTTTAAAGAAAGTAAATGAGCTCCTGTAGTAAAACACGCAGTTCCGACTGCAATGCATTTGCATATCTTTTGCGAAACAACGTATTTAAGAAGCTGCTGTAGGCAAACCAAAAGTGGTCATTTGGGGCGGACCTCAGCGGCCCACATGTCTTCTAAATGTCGATGTTACTCAGTGATAGGCTTCTATGCTCCTGCTTCTGTTGCATCGCCTATCGATTGACGAATGACGTCTTGTTATTTACATTTGGTTTCATCCTGCGGTCTGTGCATTTAGTGCGGTGCAGAAGTACTTTTAAACTTGTAGGTTACACATACGAAACATTACATTACATTACGAAAATAGTACTGTACTTTTTCTCCTAAGCCTATTTTATATGGCCTTTAAGGTGCATCTTTATTTCGTCTTCTATATAATAAAAAATTAAACTCCTTTAAAAGTTATTGATTTTAGATAATTGCACACAACTAGCGTCCCAGAAATATTTGTGGCGACTGTAGACCGTCACACCGGCCATGGCGCTGCGGACGTTTTTTTGAAATATTTACGTAGAAATTGACAAGTGGTACAATTATAGGAATTGGAGCGTGGTGGATTCCGTCACGCAGCAGCGTGTGGCCCGACGCAGGAGCGGCGGCGGGGAAAGTGAAAGGCGGGCTAAAAGTATCATAAGCTGTAGCGCCCCGTGGTTTCATTAGCGAGTGAAAACATTTTTTAGGATTTTTTCCGTCGAAATCCTTAGTGTTTTAGAAATAAAATGAAGTTCATATCCATGATTGAAACATCAAAATTATCACAACCCTACCAAAGATTACCACATGTACATGACAGGCACCTAAAAGAACGGTTCGCTACTGCAGTTGCCAATCTGCTGCAAAACCTAAATACCATCGGCCATGAGCATTCAATCCTATATTTTCATATTTATTACCTTCGAATTATGCCTATTTTTGTGGTACAATTTTAGTGTCGGTAATAATACTAGTCTTTTCCTGTAGTCAATAGTTAATTTTCACGATAAACGAGTAAGTTTATTATTATTATTTTCGTTCGTTTACTCTGTGTATCACATCAAGTTTACAATATAGGTTTTAATTACTACCTTATTAATTTAATTATAATATGAAGTATTTCTTGACTTAGCTTTCTATCACTGCACTGATTTGTATACCAATAGATACATAAAACTATTTGTAAGACGTTTTTTTCAACAATTTATGACTTGTACCAAACACTTAGAGTTACAATACATATTACCATTTACGATTGATTGCAAGGGCTTGTCAATTTACATAACGCTACTGATGCATATAATGCCTGTGGCAATTAGTTTCATAATCTGTACATATCCTTAACGAACTGGTCGAGCCCGGGTGATATTGTAGCCGACCGGTCAATACTACATAATATAATATCTAGTGTTTAAAATAATCTAAGAAAAGTTTACTTATAGCATCCGATTAAGAGTGCTATGCACCATTGCAACCGGATTGGCCCGTAACGTGACAGCTCTATGGGTTTGGGCTGTTTGTGAGTTGCCGTTGCTCCAATGGAAAGGAGAGGATCAATCGATAGATTGATTTCCTCCACTTCTTAGCGTATATATATTATATACGTCTGTATGTCTGCATAACAATTTTTCGGATGTCTAAAGGCGTCATCAATGACGGAGTGATTAGGAGGCTTTTAGCGTTTGCCAAAAATACTGTAAAACACCGAATATCTTGATACTACATACCAAGTCACAATTTCAATCGTAATTACAAAATCAAAATGTTTTATTCGGAACGGAATTCGGAGCATTGCAAATATTTTGTAGACCGTCCATAATATCTCCCACAGGTTGAACCGCACCAGACCGGACGACCTCCTCACTCGTTTACTCCACTCCACATTCCAGACATGTATCGCACGTATCGTTCTCGATCGCAATCATTAAGACGTAAGCCCGCACAATCACACCGACCCAGTTGCTCTCGGGCACGTGAGGGACATCCGCGGAGTAATTAATTCACTCTCACCACGCGCACGACGCGAGGACGAGCCGAGAAATTGTTGTGCAGCTGAAGATAACAAGACAATGTAACGTCAGCTGCCAGCTGCCAGCTGCCAGCTGCCAGGCTACTGGAACGAGTTTCATTAACGCGAATGAAGATAAAATGATTGAGAAAAACACCCGAGCTGAATTATTTTCTTGAAGTACTTGCGAGTGGCGACGTCTACGAGCATATTAAATATCAATTGCTGATTTCATGCAACGCAATTTAAAAATATGTTAAATAGCATTAATAGTGGGGTAAAGTAAACTATATTGTAAAATAAATTATAGAACATACTGCATCATACGCTATTCCTTCCTGTCTTATCTTATTTGTTAAATTTGTTGTAACCAAAATTCTATTTGAAGTGCCTCTGAACTTTTTGCGCCGAATCATTTCAAGCCTAGATTAGAGTGGAACAGGTGCCGCTGTGCTAGGCTACTTTGAAGTACAAAAGTTCCTATGAACTGAGTCATAAGAATAATATTTAAAAAATCGGCAAATCTCAAAACATCAAAAGAAATCATCTGTAAACCTCAAAAAAGGCAATTAGATATCTCATTCATTCTTGAAATTTGAGAAGATTATTTTTTGGTTCTAATTTAATATTCATATTGTATTCGGTGGCCAGCTTTGCGGCGAGTTTGTAGGTAGATATAATATAAGATAATGGAATTGGCCTTGTAAACGAGGGGTAGTCTTGTCTGAAATTTAATTACGTAGATGTCAAGGAATATTACTAACGTAAAATATTTAAGATAAAGAAACCCAGACGAATAAATAACAAGCACTTCATTTAAGTGTTCCAATTTACTTTTCGCAAATGTAGTACCTTACAAAAGGCTCATTAAAATCTATAACTCGACCTCGTTAAATGAAAAAAGTTATGTAACTCAAAATGTGGAACCTGTCAAAGAACTTTTACTTTCGCCTTCACACTGTTTGTCTGCGTGTCCACCGGCGACCGGTTCAATTATAGAGCACTGAAGTTGAACTAAAGACGTAAGTGAAGCTCGTATTGAATGTTGTTACAAGTTACAACACGCCGAAGAGATCACTGGACACTAAACATTTAATACAGAAAATGTTCCATTTATTTGAACACTAGCGGACGCCCGCAACTTCGTTTCCGTGAATCCGTCTTTTTACCGCAGTCGGTTATATAGCCTTCCTCGCTAAGTAGACCACAAATACTAAAAGAACTTTTCAAATCGGACCAATAGTTCCAGAGACAAAAACCAAAAAAACAACGTCTTCAGCTTTATACCATTAGTATAGACTAGTACTTATAGATGATTAGAGCGTACTTATCACGGTTGGGAAAAGGGATGTATAGATCCCAGTATTGATATCGAGATTACATATCATATGTACAGTGAGTATTTTGTATCGACGGAGAAGGCGAGAAGCGAAGTTTATGTCAGGACTTGGTTACTGTTCAACACGGTGGCTGTGTTAGATATTTATTAAAACTATTATGATTGTTAATGTGGTTTTCATGAATTATGTATTGCGCGGTTTCATAAGTGTTATGATAATTAATTTTTTGCATTATTACTTAGGAAGTAAGACAATCAAACACGTTATTAAAAGATAAATATGTGATGATGGTGATGATTGAGATGATAATCTTTTCAATCTAAACATTCTGTCTCGAATGAGTTAAAAAAACTCATTAAAACAATTCCCAGACAATATTCCTACAACAAAAATCCTTTGTTCAGTTTTGATTACAGTCAATGTCTTTGGGAACAATATTTCGTTTTGTTGAGACTTAAATTTACCGACTGCGGCTGTGAGGCTGTGATACTGCTGTGTACTGTGTAGGTCGAATGAAAACTGCTGAAGTCGAGGCCAAGCTGATCAATGAATACAAAGAACGACTTTTTACAGATAAAGTTAGTTACACCCTTGTTAATAATAAATACAAATTCGAATTATTACAATTGATTTTTAACGAATTTATTCATAAACTACTGGATCGAATATATTATTCGTAAGTAAGACAGTAAGGCTTCAATATTAAATAACAACTGGATACCCCACAGGCCGAAGCTCGCCCCGAGCTGTACAATACGTCCCCTGCCTTATATTCATGAGCCGCGCGTACACACTGCACACTACACGAGATCAATCGCCATCGTCCGACTTGAGTGATATTTACAGGACGCTCCTGTTGCCGGCGGAGTGACGCAATGCGTTGTCGTGTTGCGGTACAAATGTCAACCGGTCGGCCGCCCGGTCGCCGGACCGGTCGCGGGACCGGTCGGCCGTCCGATCGCACTCGATACTAACTTCATTTTGTCGATTTATTGAAACTTGAGAATTCGCTGCAGTTTTATCGCTACTTTTTAGCGCCAGTTAGATTAGCGAGTAAGAAATAAATGTATTTCTTGGAGCTCGCATACCTACTTCTTAAATGCGAGTTTAGAGATATTCATCGATCAGCAAAGTAGCAGATTGTTCCAGGTAAAGGTCAAGGGGTCACTTTTCTACGGTTTATGATGTAAAAACCTTAAGGATACATCAGGGGTATCAAAGGGTGATAGCACATTTGTGATGTTTAAGACAAGCGGCACGCGACCTCATGTCTGAGCTACTACTGCTGAAGTCGGTGTCGGTACTGGCAAACCATCGATTGTGCACTATTATAAAAAGAAATATTAGCTCATTCCCAATATCAGAGTGTAAAAGAGGGACAAAGTTATGAATTGTTGTAGTGTTAAGGTGGTGGGCGTGCAGCGTCGGCCCCGAAGTAAACTGCATTGCCGCAACTTGGTGCGCTTCTCGCGATAAAATTGGACGATCTTGGCACGGGCGGAGGGAGGTGTCAGCGCCCAAGTGCAGCGTTCACTTCACCATTTCTCAAATCTTTCAAAATGTTATGACATAACGGACGTTCCACTGCGCATTTTCCAGGCGACTTTAAAATGAAAAAGGTTTTGCATATTTTCTGCAAAATTTACATATTATGAAGAGAGCATCCATGTGAAACTATTTATCTCCCTAATTTTATTACCTCACAAACACTAAATGTGACACAGACATAAGAAGTGGTGACGCCAGCGTTGCCAGATTTTTTTTTGCCAAGTCGGGATTTTGAAACTTTTTGAGTGAAAAAAGCGGGATTGTATCGTCGAAAGCGGGACATAGTAAAGTTTATAATCATATAAATTAAAGGCAAAATAAGTATTATTTATTAGAAAAAATTGGTGTTTCAAATAATAGTGTGAGTGAGTGTTACAAATTGTAACTTACCATAAGGGTCTCTTGGTAATTAAGAGAATAATTATTTGAGTATAAGAACTACTTATTCATGATATTTTTGTGAAGATTTAACTTCTTTTAAAATTTCCTTTTTCTCTTTAATAAAGATGAAGAACTCTACACAGGATAGCTCTAGATTAAACTGGATGAGTAGTTCTGCTTTAATTAAATTTATTGAGCATTTATTTCTAGCATCCGACCATTTTAAATTCATTTGGGAAAAAACGCGTTCAGGAAAGCAGTTTAATCATTTTTGTTGGGATACTTAATATGAAAGACACTAGTTTAAACATATTCCTGGTATCTTTTTTTGGAAACTGTTGAAAGAGCTGGTGCCATTTCTGTGCGGCAGTGGCAGTGGTGTCTTTAAAATTTCCCACTAATACGTCCAAGGATTATTTCAACAAATTCTTCCTTTTCCTTTCCTTTCTTCCACCGTGCTTCCTCAGGACTCACGGTCGAGTTATCCCCGAAAGCAGGACCAAACCTGTCCCGCGCGGGACATTTAATTTTAATTTAAAAATCGGAACGTCCCGCCTAAATCGGGACGTCTGGCAACGCTGGGTGACGCATATATTTATATTGTATTATTTGAGAATAAAGTAAGTAAGACGAACTATTGTCGCAAACCGAACCGTCTGTGAAAGTTTCGGATGGCCCAAGTAGGAAAGTAGAGCACCCGTTTTCTTATGCGTCTAGGTACTGATTTTTTAGATGCACCATAAAAGAAAATTTAGCTCTAAATAATTATAAACTAGTTTTCATTATATGAACTTCCTTTCGTGAAATTGCGGGAGTAAATTTTTTGTATAAAATAAAATGTATGAAAATTGTAAACTATTTTCGCGTAACTATGAAAAATAATATATTGTCGACAAAAAAATTGCTTTAGACCACACCATTGAAGTAAAACTAAATTGTTGATTTAATACACAAATTCATTAGGTACCGTAGTTACAATGACATAACATGCCATATTATATTTATTTTCTAAATACAAAAAAGTTTTACTTAAATCGAATTTGAATTTTGAACGGACAACTTCCATTGGCCTCGCCCGATCACACATTTTGTAACGCCAGCTTACTCCCGAAGTCAAGCGCGTATAGAAGTTTTACTTCTAAAAGGTCGCACAGTCGGTAACACAAGAACTGACGTTATCTTGAAAGAATGCGCGGAAGATGTTCCGGTCACTTATCTGCTATCGACGTTATTTTGTAATTCTTTGTAAGTTGTATTTTGTCTACAACTGTATATACTTGTTGTACTTGTACATACTCGTTGTACTTGTATATACTTGTTGTACTTGTATATACTTGTTGTGCTTGTATATACTTGTCAGTTGTACTTGTATTTACTTGTTATTTTTATGTTAAACACTTTTTAGAAAAAGGGACATTTATTTTGTCTCATCTTTATAAAATGATGATGTGGTTTTCTTTGAATATATTTATTTATAAGTTTAAAAGTAATTTTCCTACGAATATAAACTTACTTAGTACAAAGTTAATTGAAGTATACAACTGTAAAGTAATCACAAAATAATTAAATCATATACTTATAACAAAATAAAAAATATATAAGCATAAAAAAATCTATTTGATAGAGTTTTTTTCTGCTGTGCACACTTGAGTAGGTCAACCCCGAAGTTCGGTTCACGTTTCCTAACCCACCACTAGTCTGGAGGCTACCAGGTCACATGCCAACAACGTCACTACTACATTACCTGATGTCTGAGAGGACCCCTCGAAGTAAGTGAACTCACATGACATGTGTTGTTTTTGCTATTGTTGTTCTTGAGACTTGTCGATTGGAAAGGTGTTGAAACTTACCTGAAAACAAAAAATGAAAATAAGAAATCATAAAATATTCAACAATATGTGTCAATAAAATCCGTTTTAAAATAACATTACAATTTGTTTATGTTGTCTCTAGCGCTGCCTCTTACAAGTCACGAGAGCAGCGGAGTGCGACGTTCGCCATTATTTTGTTATACCTACTCTTTAGCCGGCGGCTACTTTCATAACGCGTGATTGGTTTTACTGCTGCGTCTTTCACGCCACGCGAAACATTAAAAATAGTGATTTACGATCGATTGTAAGATATGTTGGCTGTAGATATTAAATAAATAAATAATTACTGGACACCATTAAATACATTTTGTTCGTGTAATAGATAACGTTAAATAAATACCAGCAAACAATTTATTTCTTTACTTATCACTTCAATCGTTTAAGCATAACAATGTTAAGCTTCCGAAGCACCAAAGCGACATCAATTCGAGCCTATTCAAAATAAACCATAAGATAAGAGGATTGTGGTATAATTTGAATTGCAAGCGGAGATGTAAACGAGCACGAGTTTTCGTGAAGACAATGAAGTAGTGATATATGAGACACATTTGCCTCATAAGGAGGTAACTACGTGTGACATTCCCACTGCTTTTGTGCTGCAGGCAGACTTACCATACGACTAGATGTTAATGGACAAGTCCCGATGTTTACTATACAACTTTTATATCATTTATAATTTTCGGAGACAATAAATATCTTGTCTCGGTTTTGTAACTCGTTTTGCCACCTTCACGTTATGTCTAACTCATTGATAATTTTAGAAAATCGATTTAACTGTGTCAACACATCTAATTACTCTACTTTCTCTAGATATTTATATGTATGATCCTTTCCTTGTCCCTATTGGTTTTCCCTATCGTAGTCACACTATAGAGGATATTCAAAACTCATGGTTACCGTGCTTTTGGACATGATATAAGCTTTTACGTCTCTAGCCAAGATTCTACGATTTATATGAAAAAACATTCATTATTCTGCTAACACCAAATGATTTAAAAGACATTGAAATATCATCATACAATCGATCGAACTGGAAATGGCGTGGGAGTTGCAACGTTTGAAGCCATCGTCCTTATCGAAAAAAGGGCGATGCATCTGTAGAACATTCATTCCGACGTTTATGGCCAGCGACCTTCAAGAAGATTCGGAAAGCTTGTTCGTTAATACATTCAAATTGGTTGTCTTAAAAGCATCGTAATGGCCTTGCTCGTATTGCGTTTCAGATTTGATACGATCTTTGTTTGTAGTTATCAATACATTAAATCGTATATTTTTAATCACTCACGTCTTTATATAAAGAGGATTTTCTTTCTTTCTTTGTACCGCATATGCTCCAAAACTATAAGATCGGTTTTAGTTATCATTTCCCTAATAGAAAGCTTTATTATCAGGAAGTAACATAAACTATATTTTCCTACTTCTAGTGTTTATAATTAATATATTGATATTATAAACGTTTCATTAATAATATCGACAAAATTAAAATGGTCTTACAAAACCAACGGAGGACAAATACCACAATTTCCTGCGGCAGATGAGGTCATTGCACCATCTGAAGACTCTCAAGGATTGACCCTTAACTTACTTAACGGTACGACTTTCAAATATTTTATTTTTCTTCGTTTTATAATTCACTCGTTTCTGTTCAGTTCCACTCGCATAACTTTCAAAAGGCAATATTAAAAGGTAACTTTTGAATCATATTGGATATTTTATGACGCTATCAATTCTGATCCCTTTGAGGTTAGGGACAGAGGATGTCATTCGTTGTGAGTTGCCGCTGTCCCTAGACGATGCTTAGAATTTTAGAATGTTCATCGTAGGGGCATATAGTGGGAAAATACACTTAACGCGGCTGCCACTATTCTTTTGACCCTCGAGACTTAATAGGAACTTTTTCTTTAGTATTTGTTATTATAACATCACCTTCATCATTATAAGCTTTTATTTAAACTTCCGATTTTACAATTACTTCTAACTGTCGCTAGTATTTATGATTAATATATTTAAATAATAAATAAATAAAAATAAAACATGCATTGATTTTGCAAGGTTACAATAATTAAAACAGTTTTGGAAAAATACAACATCTAAATCTTGCAAAATCGGTCTCAAACTCGGCATTTGCTGGCTGGCGTCGGCACCGATCTTCCGCTTCAGCCGCCGTGACATCACGGTCGCTCCAGCAAGTAACTTAATAGTAGGACGAAAGTTTTAAACATTTATTAAGTTATATTTAAGTTTTACATTTTATCTAATTTATTATGTACTTATAATTTTTTTTATTTGTTAAGTGTCACAAAGACAAACTTTGGCCAAAAATTTCATATACGACTTTATTTTCCCCTACTTTAAAACACATGAACCTAAAAAAATTTGATCTCATGATGTGAAGTTGTATACGGATCCTACAGATCGAAGTGAGTTTTGTTGCAGTCAGCAGCGGCGTCCTTGAAACGTATTCAGCTGGTCTGACCGCTTCTAGTCAGGGTGTCAGTGGGTCACCGCTGGCGGAGCGGAGTTCGATGACACTATCAAACATGGCGTCCTGCCTTTGACTCCGAGCTCTCACGGAGTACCACTCTCGTAATAAATAATTGTCTTTGTTCGATGGATTCGTTAAAAGCTTCAGTTAGGTTAGAGTTGGCCAGCCCGTGCCCGCTGCGCTTCACGTCAAAATATGTTTCTTTCCAATCACAATAAAATAATGATACTTATTGATACTTTAGCTTAAAAGGTTCAGTAGTCTCGGAACCTATTCGATACAAAGAAACAAAACCTTTCCTTTGTCTAACGTTAGTATATCTACTTTAGAACCCGTTAGTTATTGTTAATGTCATATCTCTGCAGTTTGTTATCGCTATATTATACAGAAAATACCTACGTGTTTACTTGTTCCAAATTTTAATTCTCCAATATGTATCTAGTTCTAAGTGCTTTTTCTAACTTCTATTATATTTTTAACTGTCTCATTACCAACAAAGAAGTTGCTACTACACTATTTACTCAAACACTATTTTACACGGAACTTTAATTCGTAAAATCGAAAATGGCTGCAGGTTCATATTAGTATGCAGATAGTAACTAGCACGAAGTCGTCTGTCTATAATAATATCTATCGTAATAACTACATCTAGGTACCATCATAAACACAACGCGACGTTCTCGTGGAGTGATGATTATGTTGAAGTTGTGAGACTTGTGATTTGACGCGTAAATCTTAAACTTCAAGTTTCATAAGTAACGAAACTTTGCGACCTTTCCATACTTATCGGTTATATAACCGAACGGGTTGTGACAATCACGGCTCAGCGAAAAGTGAGGCTTAACTCTCGGTGATAAGGACGGTTTAGGCTTCAAATGCATTGACAAGTTTACTTGCGCACGTCCAATAGACGAGGTTAAACGATTTTGTAATGTATGCCGTTGATAATAAGCCGGCCGTATAATTTATCACGCGCACTGCGACGGTAACGCAACGTTGGCTAATGCGTAAGGGCATGCTCGCAATGTCCGCCGCTTTTGCAATGTGTGACTTATAATTTGTGTCCAAACTCGATGTCGATGACAGAGTGTATTTAGGGTTATGTGTTCTTAAAGCTCACGATCTCCGTCGTTGTACGTTGTAAATCTTGGCCAATCGACACAGGCTCTAAACGAATTTTGATGCTCAGGAAGGTTGATGGTAAATAACAATGAACACCTCAATATTTCTGTGTTATAACTTATAATATTTTTTTATCATTTGAACTATTAGGCTCCAACAAACCACTAGCGTCAAGAATAGTGGATATTATAATATAATGTAGGTACATTGATGTTGTGTTGTGTGAAAGTTGTTTCTGTTCTTTTTTTTAGGCTAAAAGGTCATAAGTATCATTCTTACTATTACCTTATCAATTCCTTAGTTACCGGCATGTACCTACGACCCGTTGCCTGCAGCCACGAATTGTTGCGAGTTGCAGTTTAAATGACGCCACAAGGTCAGATGTGAAGATAACATTTAGGGAACACAATGTGCCGCTGTGGTGCTTGTACGCTTGTACACTCAAGTGTCGGAGTACTGAACTTGTACGGTTGTAGTTCGCTCCTCTGGTAATGCCAGCAAATTGTCCAGACTTTTTTGACGTGATAACGTCTTATAAATCGATAGAGCAGGCTGTTCCAAAAAACTTGACAACATGCGGCGTTACCTAGTTGTCAAATGTACATTGTAAATGTCCGGTTTTGAATGAATGATTGACCGAACAATATTACGTTCCGTAAGCACATTGCTGTTGAATTGTATGTTACCAATTGTATGTTGTACCAAATTGTATGGACCAGTTACATGTTCCCACCGTCAAACTTTAGATCCGATGGCCCTTGGTCACATCTAATGAAACCACGGTAAGGTATTTGTATGAACACCCTAACAAAATAGATTTGTGCAAGCTATAGCGCGATGTAGGATACGTGATAACGCCATCTGTTATGCATTAGACGAACTATATATCTGCTATACAAATAACTTGCAATCTAACATACCATTTCCAATTACCTCTTTCTCTATATACATACAAATCTATTAAACAAATGAAATTAAAATTTTCTTTTGAAAAATGCTACCATTCCATCAGTATTTTCTTAAGACGTTGTCACGTTCAACTATCGTCAGTAAATCGACTTTACAGACAACCGATGTTTTTTTTAAATAAGACTTCTTAAATAAGACTAGTTATTTAGTTGTCTCATGTTTTAAAGGTATAATATTGTTGCATTTATATATTATACTGTACATTGAAAGAAATCTAGGCCGGTCAGGAGAAGATATAATCGTAATTATTTTATCTTTATTTGCTCTTTTTTGAGTTGTTTATGACTTATTAACGTTAAAACATCCAAATGATAGTTTCATGTTTCCTACGGATAGTAAACGCATTTTTTTAGAATACTTTATGTTTAATTCATATAAGTACATATTTATTTCCAGCGACATTTCCTATTTAGTAACCAGTCGTGTCGCTATTATATGAAGTCCGCCAGTGAAATACTTAACCATACCCTTTATAATATTTTAAAACAGTCTACGTCCTGTGTTTTTTAACAAATCAGAGCGATTTCCGAATTCAACCGATTGCGAGGCATAAATATTACAAATGTTATAAAACAGAAAATAATTTTGGTATATGGAGTAAGCGCCAGCGCTGCGCCGGTGTTGGAAGTTGTGAGCGAACACAGTCGGATGAGAGATACACCTCGAACAACGTGATGCGTGAAGCGACGGCCGCTGACGAGTTCCGTGCGCGTCACGATGTGCGAGGGCCCGCGTGAGGCCGCGTGGTCCCGGGGTATTAATGAGCGTCCGCGGTGGTCCGAAAAGACCGACAGCTCGTTCTTCCCTGTAAACTTAAAAACATTTGAATTCTTCTCGATTATCACAGTTTTATATTCATATTTGTTACTATATTCATATTTGTTACTATATTTATATTTGTTACTATATTCATATTTGTTACTATATTCATATTTGTTACTATATTCATATGTGTTACTATATTCATATTTGTTACTATATTCATATTTGTTACTATATTCATATTTGTTACTATATTCATATTTGTTACTATATTCATATTTGTTACTATATTCATATGTGTTACTATATTCATATTTGTTACTACATTCATATTTGTTACTATATTCATATTTGTTACATAAAACCTAAACATAATTTTGTTATATTCTCCTTCCCAATATCTAGGGGCAACAAAGTAGTGGCCGATACAGGATTTCATCTCGCAGGTTTAAAGCTCGTTGTTAAATTTTGCATTTTTATTACCTCTTACAATATTATTGAACCATAACACTGGAAATTATTTTTCTATTTCACTTTGACCGGATTTACGGCTGCAGGTTCTTTACAGAAGAACCTGGCCAATATTTGAAAATTATTATATTATACTTGTATATATTATGATATATAATAACTATACTGAAGGCTGACACACCCAGGGAGGCTTCGCCCGTGCACACGTAGCATAAAGTGACTGCCCATGGGCGTCGGTAGTACAACTGCTCGTTGGCCGACCGACGTAAAATATTAGATTAGGAGTCTTCTGATTTGGTACGAAACCCTTAGCGTATGAGCCCGATAAGCACTTGGGAGGGTTTTTCTAGAAAAGTACAAAACATACAGTACAAGATTTGTATTAATTCGTAATGACAGGACGGGAAAAGGAGGTGGTGGAGTAGCAATTTACGTTCGTACAAATATTCAGTATAAAGTTGTCGATATGTCTCCTTCTCTTTATTCCAAATCGGCTGAATATCTAGCAATCGAAATAACAACACATCACACTAAATTGCTTCTCATCACTTTCTACAGCCCTAACCTTAATATAGACTATTTCGATTCCTTCGACAAACTTCTTAATGATTTCTAAATGATTGAACTTTATAAACGTTTCCGTTTATCAAGTCTGCTGGAAGAGATTCCTGTATGGAATAAGCTGTACCTTTGTACTTGACTTGTAGTATATCTCTGTTTAGCATATAAGTTTGTTTCCATGTACATAAATTGTTAAATAAATAAATAAATAAATACAAATTTGGTTAGTTATTTATTAATTTATACCATAACGACTTTAAGTTAGAATAAGCTAGTCATTGTGAATCTCTTATTTATAAAATATCGTGGCTTACGCAAATGTTACGGCAGCCGCGGAGTTAACGTTTTATCTAATTACAATAATAAGACTCGAAACAACACTTGGGGTCTGTTAATTTGATACACTGCGGTCTAGACACACAATCGTGAACGTTCAAATGAGAAGAGAAAATTAGAAGGCAAGTTATTGCGTTTGTGGAAGTATCGAGACCGCAGCGAGTATTGTGTCGGCATTTCTGCGGTCGGTTGCGTTACGGACATGTAATCATATTTTATGTACTCTGGCTCAATTATATTTACAGTTAATGTATGTACGTTTCACGTTTAAAGTTTCTGTAGATTACTGCTTCCGCGGCCGACAGGATTTAACTACGTATTTAAATAACGGGACGTGTCACTATCTTGTAACAACAGGTATATGTTTAAGTTTATTGGTGTAATAATTAGATTATTATAATGATTGGTTTATTGCTGTATTTGGTCGATATTATAATTGGATTAGTAACAAGTGGGTGGATTTATTCGAACTAAAATAATACCTAATATTGCTGCTGAGGTTTATAATAATTAAGGATGTTTGAATTTCTATTAAATATTGTTCTAGTGGAGATTTAGCATCGTAAGATACATATATTAAAACTGTGAAATATGTTGTTTTCCACTATAAGCAATTAATTAGAAATCATCATGCTTTGTTGTGTTTCTGGCTACGACAGCTTGATGTACATAATATGTTCAAATTAAGTAATTGCATTTGATAACTCTAAAAATAAAAAAAATACATTATTTGTTATTAACGTCGTGTCTCCTACCCACATCACCTACTCGGGACTCGAGAGTGCCGTGCAGCTGAAAGATTGACCTACATATTTCCTATAAAAAGTGTGTTGTCGTTATCGTCCAACAAATCTGGCCGCTCTTCGAAGGTCAACAAAAACTATGCCATCTCGAGCGCGCGAAGCTTTCTAGAATTTTATAGAACACCATTACAAGTATATACAATTTAGTGCCACGTTACAGACTGTGCCGTCGACAATTTTATAATCAGGTTTTATACACGACCTTTAAATACTGAATAATGATTAAAACTAAGATAATGAAGGTATCGATATAAGGTATCAATAGCAGGTTCAATCAGCCGTGTTGGGTCAACTAACTCTTAATCATCAATCAAACAAGAATATTCTCTGTGTATTATTTTTAAGAGCACAAGCTGCGAGTTTTAACGTGCCTCTAAATGAAACACGATTATGAATAAGATGTTTCTCAACTTTTATATTTCAATGAACAGCCGAATACAAAATCACATAGTACAGTCATAACAATAAAAATAGTATATATGTAGATGTGTGTCTAGTTGGTGTTGCATATCAATGGGCGGTTGGGTAAGCGGTGTCGAAAGCGACCGGCGCACGCGCCGGACAAGGCCGGCTGGTCTCTATAAGGACACAGAACGAACGCAACTGTTTGATTGTACAATATGTTTGTTCTTGTTCGTGTTCAATGGTGGCTCTAAGAGACAAAGGTGTTAATAAGAAAAGATTATGGGTAGTTCTTAGTTAATTGGTAACCAAGAGAAAACTTCTTTTCTAAAGACTATACCTTGGTTTTGGTTTAAGTCTTAATTTGACCAAAAATGACCTAGGAGAAGTGAAGTCAATAGAGGTTGGAGAAAATATAATAATGTTTCGACAGAAAGGATGCCAGCCCTATTATTTTATAGAATCACAATTTGTGTGTTGCTTTTTAATATATACCTAATTCATTTGAGACGTTTTGAGAGAACTGTTGACAGCAATTC
Organism: Calycopis cecrops; assembly: GCA_001625245.1. Taxonomy (NCBI): domain Eukaryota; kingdom Metazoa; phylum Arthropoda; class Insecta; order Lepidoptera; family Lycaenidae; genus Calycopis; species Calycopis cecrops. Next base: position 182,090 of record LUGF01042314.1, read on the forward strand.
TAAAAGCATTATTGATATTTGCTATTGATGGTAGATTTAAAATAAAAAAGTAATTATTTAAATGATTTAAGTAACAACGTCAGTACGTGTTTGTTTCGTACTTGTCCACTGTTCACTGTTGAGCAACTACATTTGCATGTTTACTTCGGCGAGGCCGGCAAAGTGAACTGAAGATGTTCGTGTGTGTGCGTATGTTCTGATGGTCTAATGCAAGGGACCAAGGGGCCGAGTCGACAAACTAAAATCACTCACAACTATTTTAATGCTTATAGAGAACCAACGAACAGACAGTCTTTTGATGATTTGATGATCATAAACACACATAAATATCGTGTTTTGTGATACGTTGCCCTCTTATTATCTATAAATCGCTTGAAATGTGACAGCTTCACCTGCAAGTTGTGCAGTATCATTACCTCTTACAATAAACTACAACATAACATGAGAATTAAACAGTACAAGTGTTTTATTTAGCTGTACAAGTAAGTAGTTAGTACCTACTCGGTACCAAGGAACTTTGTGAGTAAAAAGTAAAGCTCATCTGCAAATAAATTATTGTTATTAATATAACAATCACTTCTATTTATAACAAATAAGAGTCAAACACTGAGTTTTACTCTGAATTATATGATGTTATATTATCACGTTAACCATTAGATAATAAATGTCTAATGATTAACATGTTCAACTGTAAATCTCCTAGATCATATTCATATAAACCTCGCTATTTGCGATCCGATACGAATTAGGGATCTTCAAGAAAAGAGCATTCCTATTTTTTAAGGCCGGCAATGCGCCTGCAAGACACCTAGCTTTGTGGATGTCTATGGGCGGCGGTATTCACTAGCCGCCTGCTCGTTTGCCCCCTATAATAAAAAGAAGATCAAGGCTTCCCTAACTGTGCGTCGGCGTCGCGGGAATGTCCCAGGGGCGTCGCGTGTCGCGAGTCGATATGTCGATGCGAATTAGTCGCCAGCTGCCAGACAGTTAGATAAATATATTTTAGTTTTATGATCATGATTTAAATTGGTATTCATTTAATAAAAAATAGAAATGACCAATTCGTGTCTTCCTGGTAATCTGTTACTAGGTTAGTTCGTACATACAAATACTGGTTAGTGTTTTCGGGACTGCGTTGAGGGGCGTCGTAAAAAAATGGCAATAACCCAAGAGATTCACTGTACAAATTAGTTTGGGAAGCGCTGTCCTAGATGTTACTACTAAACCCTACTTATATTTTATTATGTGGTTAGCATTTATCGAGCACACGACTACGTTTTTGGAGGTTCTTCCTATTGAGTTAGTACACACGGTACAGCCAGGTACTCACATAGCTTTAGTTGCTATATAGCGATCCTAGGTATTGAAAGATTATTTATAGCAACATATAAAGTAAGCATTGGTATAGTATTTTAAATGCATACCGTTAAGCATATCAAATCGCACCGTTCGTTCTCTAAAATTATAATTAAATATAAAAAAAACTTAGCCAAATAATGTCAAATAATTGTTACTAAATGTTCTGAGAATTAATATAATAATTGCAAATATTATAGAGAGTGAAATAAAATAGGATGTTGATAGAACATTAGGTGTGTGATGAGTGAGCTCCGTCGACCGAGCCTCGCCCGCGCCGACAGCCTCGCAATTGTCTCATAAACAATTGCATTTTCATAAGTTTTTGTAGAACCTAAACAAACGACTACGAAATATTATTTATCAAGGACTGTACACACTGTGTGTTGTTTACATTCTTGTCGGCGACGGTAGAGGTCGAACGTACTGGTATTGTGTCCTACAGGCTACAGTACAAAGGAACGTTGCGTTGGCCCTTTTGAAACGAAGTCCTTATCTCGTTTCTTGGGCGGGAGGTGAAAAGAGGCGGAAGAAGGAGGAAACACGGAAAATGCGACCGAAACTTTTCCTGTTACACGTAATAGACGTACCTGTGGAGTGTATTGTGTAAAGGAAAGAAAATAAGTTTTTTTTTTATTACCGAATTATTTTATATAAGTATTTATTTTTTATAATAGAAAAACTAAATATTTTTTACAATAAAAATGAGCAAACGAGAGTAAACATCCGCACAGAGGATATACACGTCGTTAGTTCTCCCGCTAGTAGGGTGACGGTCTGTCAATAGGCGGTAAACGACGATAAAGCAGCTGCCACTTCACGCTGGCGTGCAACGGCGTGTACGAGAGGTGTCAACGCGGACGTGCTGGCCAGATACAGCGACATTTAGCGATTCAAATTTAGAACAACATACAAATACTTTGGCATCCAAAATGAACGGTAGACAGTTGGAAAAAAACAGCGGAGCTCTGGCTTTTTTGAAACAAGAAATTGAGCAGCTCGACACACCTCATCACATTTTGTTTTCTACATGAACACGGATCAACATCAACATGGGAGTTTCCAGAGGCCCCGACTGACATGATGAAGGGTTCGTGATAGAGATGATCACGACTTTGAAGAAATTGTACTATTACTTAGTTACGCAAACTTAGGAAACCGATAGTTATAAACTAGTTACATTAGAAAACCGGCGGGCACTTGAGGTCTAACGAGATGCGAACTGTGACCTCTCAAGTTATATGCATTAGCTGATGCTTAACGAGGGGTCAAATACCTTTTTGTACAAACTTTCTTTTAGAAATGTAATAATTCGATTATTGAAATAAACGAAAGGCTAACACAATATACATACGAGGCGAGTACGAAAGGATGTAAAGACTGAGGATGATCAAGACTGACGTACCGGGATCAGATTGATCGGGTGCCGTCCCGAGGCGGCGCGGCGTCAGAACTCGTCGTTACACTTTCTACTATTCGTTTAACTCTCTTCACATTTATAGACGGATAGAGTAACTTATAGCCGATGAAACATGGCGACAACATAGAAATACTTTATTTTAACTTAACGTAATTGAAAATAATTGACTGATTAAAATTGTTGCAATTAATAGACAATTGTTGTAAATAACTACATTCTTCTATAATGATTGTTTATGAAGTATCGGAGTCAACTGCTAATCAGACGTACCAGCGTTTCAGTTGTCCACTGAAGTTGTAAATTTCTTAAGACAACGGGGCGGCCCCGAGGTGGGTATATTAGCAAAGTTGGAGGTGTTAGAGATGAGGCTGGCATGAGTGTTGGCGTATCGAGTTAAAACTTGGCCGTGCGCCCGCCGCCCGCCGCCTGCGCCCGGCCCGCAATTAGTTTGATCCAATATGCACAGCCCGTCATCGGCCCAATTATTTTCAGTATATTATGAAATATTGGGCCGACCTTGTTTGTACAACCACTTCATGTTTTCGGTGATTTCGACTGCAGCGTGCGCTATTGCGATAGCAAACAACTGCATGCCAAATTTTATTTTGCGACTGCAATAAGAAGTATTTTATATTTTTCTTTCTGATTTTTATTACCGCTAAGTATTTACTTACGTGGTCAGGTAGACTTGTTACGAATTTCAAAAATAAATTACTTTTGCACGTTGCAATATTGAGTATCCATTTTATTATGTTGATTAGCGAACGTTATTGACTTGAACAAAACTAATGTTGAGTTCGCAGCTGAGCCGTCCCGACGTCCAGTAACTCCACAGTTGTCTGGCCCCGGGCCCGCTGGTGACCCGGGAGTTGTGAACTTGTGAAACGCCGGAGCTGTTCTGCTCTGTGAGAGTATCTAAATAAATATAGTACAGATGTACTACTATCTTAAATAAAAACTTATTTTTTCTTTTATTTAGGTATAGTTAATAATGTAATAACATGTAGGTCGTATTGCATTAATTATATTAGACATACACCAAAGCAGATTACAAGAATGACACAAATTATGTAAATGCTCTGTGTGACGCGCACGGCGCAACACGGCAGCAGTAATTAGCCACCAACTAGGTGATCGTTACACAAGCCGGTGAGAATCGGGCGGCGCCGGGCGCGCGGGGAAGCGACACAATGCCGCTGCTTCTGCCGCTTTTAACTTTACTACATTCCGAGTTGGTTATGACACTCGTTATGACATAGATTATGTGACACTTAGCACATGTTATGGCATTCTTTTGTACTATTTAGGTGGTTTACTTCATACTTGTCGATATAATCAGTACGGAGGGGACAAGTGTAGCAATTTCATCCAACTGACAAGTTACAATCTTATTTGCAATTTAGAGTTGCATTTTTTTATAAGTAACGAGAGGAATGGTAAGTGTAAAACGCATTCAAGTTGTACCGTACAGAGGAAGCTGCGTAGCTTGCGTGGTCCGTTGAAAATTGCAAATAAATTAATATTCATATTATATTGTGAATAACTTTGAGACGACACGAAACGAGTTTATGTATTATTTTCCTATCGCTTGTGTCGATGTGACCCCGCGAGCTGTTCGTGGTTCGCGAATCACTTGTGTTACAGAAACTTTGTTTTATTTACAAAAATAAATAACGTCTTATAATGAAAAATTATCTAAACAAACCATAGATGATACAAATATATTGTATGCAATGAACTGTCACTTTAAAGTTATTGCACACATTTAGATAAAATATTACTCGTACTTTGTACGTGAATTAGGGTTTTATACATAATTCATTTTTATATTATTCTGTATCTTGTCTAGACAACAATCTATAATTCAACAATTTATTATCAAACCAGTAATATATTGATATGAATAATAAATTATTTTATGAAAGTTTCAAAACTTCTTTAAATAAGCATCCATTAAACGTAAGTAACTAAAATTCAATATTGTAATAGATCAATTTTTTTTTTATGTTTAGGACATTAGTAGAAAGTAGTGCAATGCTGCACGCATGCATGTCGACCGGGATACCTGGTAGGTACCATTCGCTTACACATAACACATAAATTAATTTTATAAAGGTTAAATTAAAATTAATTTCTGTTTGTAATGAAAGTAGACGTGAAAGTAAAAAGATGAGTCAACATAGATATTAGGTTATGTACCTCCATGTTTATCCTTATCAACAAGAACAGCCTCTTAGGTTTTCCACCACACAGAGAACGTGCAGTAATTAAAACACGTTTTGACTTATTTAATTAATTATAACCAAGTTGTTGATCAACGTGCATTATAATAGGTCTCAAATGAGATTTAAATGGAAATGACCGTACGACCACATAAATGTCACGGTCTACCACATCCACATCGGATTCTATTATCGTTTCAATCGTGTGAATAAAATCTGTGATTTATCGCAATGTTTTGTATATACTGTTATGAAATGATTATATGTATGTAATGAGCTTTAGGGTTCCGTATGTGATACCTATATGAACACACACACTATCGCTGTTTGTCTGTCCCAGCTTGATCTCTGGATCGAATATATTACGCGTGATATTTAAAGTTACAATTGTAAAGTATAATAAAGTGACATACCTACTAATAATATTATTGGTAAGTTGACGACGATCTCGTCTTGAAAATATTTACGATATACTAGTACAAAATTATAGAAATTAGTATTATATTTTACCTTTATGCATTTTCGATAGGTACATCGGGTATAAACTTTGTTGAAATTTTTAGATTTTCATCTAAATTTATATTTTATGTTAAACTTACTCGATATCCCAAGTAGTACGGGAGAGGTCCACGTCCGACAGCGGACTGCAATAGGCTGATGATGACGATGATGGAGTATTTGTACGTATCCCGCGTATTATTTAGTAATCTGTCTTGACTTCCATGATCTAATCACAGTTGACGTAGTCTGATCTATGGCATTTATAATGAGCACACATAGAATGGATTCTTTATTTTGAATTGAAAAAAACAAAAATCAAACAATAATACATTTACGTAGCCCACATTAACGTTCTCAAATTTACGTGGGTTGATAGCACCATTTGAACGTGATCCCGCCTTTATCATCGGTGTGTCCACTTGAAATAAGAGAACGCCAGTTAGGTGTAAGTGTACTTGGCGTTGGTAAAATGTGTAGTATCAGTTACTGATTGTGTTTCGATATTTGCTTTAATTAAATGAACACTACATAGATTTTTTTTAATTAAAAAAGACATATTATAGCAAAATAACTCATCGTGAAAGTTAGGTGAAATGAATATAAAATTAAAAAAATGTTTGAATGAATACCCAGACCTTCGCAACTCGAGAACTTCCTGACTGACGGGCGTCTGCTCCAACCAGATCGATGAAAAAAGTATAATATGTATATTCTGTTTCTTTTTATTTTGATTGCGACGCAAATATTATATCGTTTTTATTATCTCGAGATAAGACAACGTACAATTGCATCAGAAGCTAACTAAACAAATTACAGTAAGTGGATCACCTGAACTGGAGCTTCGCGGCGGTTTATTTGATATACAGTTCGATATGTAATAATATTGTGAGTCACAGGAAATATAAAAAATAGAAAAAACATTTTACGTCGCTTGCTCTTTGGCGAAGAAAAATATTGTTCGGAAATTGTATGACTCATTGAAAGGGTAGAATAATATCAACATTTCGTTTCGGTGTAGTCATAAATACTTATGTAATAATTTGAAATGAAATTATGCATGCATAATAGTAAAAATTTGTGAAGAACAAAAATGGCTGCGGTTACGCACTTGCTGCAAGTCCTCGATGCTCGTTAGAGTATTTGAATACATTGCCTGTTTAAACACGAAACTCGACTTGGCATTAACATTAAGATGAGGCAACAGATCAAACACAAATATTATTTCCTCATTATCGTCACTGATATTGTGTGACCGTGGTCACGCCGCGACGCGGGTGTACTTATTGGTTTCTAATCATTTTCTTAAAAAATCTAATTTTTATCTGCGAATTACGCGTGGAGTGTAAAAGCAGACATTATTCAGATTGTATGGTCCAATGTAATTGTAAAATGTTCGACTTTTAACGATCCAAAAATGAAAACTAATTAACCATTTACTAGACTTACCCATAGGATTAATTAACAATTTTTCACTTATGGTGAAGATCATTAATATTATAGGCAGATCGCGAAATAACAACTTTTTAATAAAATGTTTGAGTAGATAAAATGCAACAATTAAAATATATGCATGTCATTAAAATATACATTTAAATGTCGCAAGTGAATGCACAAATCAAAAAAGGCGGTTGCTAAGCGCCATATTGAGATTATAAGGCAAGCTGAAGTATTGAAAAAAGCTCGCTTCTGTATGAATATTGATATAATGATATACACTAATGTCAAATGCCCGTCGCGACGTCACGAGGAACTTGAAACATACCGGTCCGCACTCCGAGGCGGGTTCGGAGCGTGACTTATACGTGTTCGAGAGGGTTCCGAGAAACTATCACAAATGAATAAACATATTTTAAAATCTGGTCAGCACGGCCAGGAATAAGGAATTATATTTTTGACACAATTACATTTACGACCAAGTCAGTTCTAAAATGAGACATAAAACAAGCCTGAGCATGAGAACGGCCTGTGGAGGAGAAGGAGGGTCTGCGTGGACGTCTATGGGCGTCGGTAGCCATGGAACTGGCTCCGACTGTACTATAGAAAAAAGAAACGACTCGAGACCAGAATAATTTAGAGATGAGCATAAACATGAGAAACGATCGTAAACCGATTTAAAATGGAAAATATTGTTGACGCTCCGGCGAATACGGGCTTACTGCGTCGTCAACTAAAATAATTAATTCCAAGTAAACGACGTAGTTTTGGAGCCGACCCAGTATCATCATGACTAATCAAGCAAATTGATTATTAATATAATCAAATATAATCCAGTGTTTATAGTAGGTACTTGAAATTAAAGAATTGCCATTATTTTCGTGCAGAGGACTGTCCGACAGAGATAAATCAAGACAGTTTGTTAAATTTAATTTTTATATATATATATATACCACAAGTACCCAAAATATACCACAGACAGGTGGGTGTTGGGTAAAAACGAGTATGTGGCATATTTTGGGTAATGGGGTCGGCGTAACTTGTGGTTTGGTGTTACCGATACTTAGTGACGTCAGCGTTCACTAACAGTAGTGACGACTTATACAAAAACTATAATTATCTAAAAGCATAATTAGTAAATACTGGTACTCATTAAGGTTAAAGAGACTATAACCAAACTTGTAGGTATATTATTTTTAATTTGTTATTTAGTGTTAATTCTTATTCCAAATTATAATATAATTATGTACTGTTTATGTATGTGTATGTGCACAGCTATTCTCTCCAATGTTCTTTCCGCAATTTAGATAATTTTTTTGCTTCGTTAAGTTAATGAAGTAAAAAATTCCTTTCCTTCCGTCACTTTTAAATTTTAAAAGTTGCTGTTACGTTATGACAAATGCATAATATTTTGTTTCCCGTTGTAATAATTACATACTTTAAGATATTAAAAATAAAACTTCACGCACAATTACCCGTAATACTTAGGTACTTTCAGTGTTGAAACCTATTGCATAACGCAAGCAACACCGGGTAGGTTGCCTAAGCGTAGCGAGAATTAAATAGTTATTGAGCCAATTTCGCAGCACTTTGCAAAAGTCCTTCGTGACAGAATACGTTACAGAACTGTGGAGGTACATTATGTAACATATTAATTTCGTTTATCTGACATCAATTGTTACACATCTTAATTACACTAACACAACTAGATACGTGTAACTTGTAAATTATAGACGCTAAGTATTCATTTATGTACACGAAATTATTTCGAAAACAAGAAACATAAACTGCTAAAATAAGTTATTTTCCGAACAATTTCTTCTTAAAACCGCTACAACTTTAGATCTCAGTAGATCGTTGTCACAATAAATGTTCACCTGTCTTCGACCATGTACATTGTACATGTCCGGTTAAATATTAAAGCACAGCCTTTCTGTTTTTATACAACTGGGCGGAGCCTGTAAACCTGATTTTTTTATTATAATCAATAAACTGACAAATTGAATAAACACCTTTTCAAAAGGTTCTACAGAATATTAAAACTCCGTACTCCTGACAGACTCCAGAGCACGTACTTCATATTCAAAGGATCAAGGGAACTTTATTCGCAAGTTTCAGGTAAATACTTCCACCTTTTTTATGTTGTAGCTACTAACCCTCGTAAACAAGTTTATTTTTGTTGGCTGAAAAGGTTTCAAGCGTTTCCATGAATGCAACATAAAATCTCATAAAGATTTGTAGTAAAATAAATTATAGGTACATCTAGTGCGGAGTTGAGGGACGCTGATTATTTTTTTAACAATCAAGTCAGAGATTCATTAAATCCAATTAATATTATCTTAATATCAGAACAATGAAACCCGTTAAACATTTTTTTGAATGCTTCTCCATTTAATCAACAATAATAACATCAACGCGAGGACAAGTTTCAGCCTCAATAATTATCGGATCTCTACTCCCAGCGCCACTAGCGCCCTCACCGACCGCCTCCGGTCGATGTGACTGCACTTCCTATTTGCATAAGGAGTTTTCTCCTCCTTCCTGATCGAGTAACAGCAGTACTTGTGCAACAGTTAAACACCAGGAGTTAAACACCGTAACGGACACGTTCAAATTGGGCAAATCAATCACGCACCTCCGTAATTAGCGCCCTCACGTAACGCGCCATTACAACTGGCGCAAGGAAAATCGCCCTTGCCTCGACTAACAACTTGGCTACCATTATCATCACACAGCCTTGGATGTGGAGTAAACGAACGGTCAGACTGATACTAGACAGTCGTGCCGCGCCGTCCCAATTCCTATAAAAGATCTCGAAGAAGGAATATAATCGAAATAACAAGAACAGAATCTCTCTTACACGGACGTTGTACCAATTAAGTATTCTGTAGTAAAGCTGGCGACAGCGCTAAGTGCGTGCCAACTGCACCATCAAGTGTACATTAGACATCTAAATATAATGCGTTACATTTTACGGTACATAGAACCTGTTGTGTATGAACTTCGCGGAAATCGAGGCGAAAGAATGTCGCATCCGCAACTCTTGGATTGCGAACATGTTAAAGAGAGATTTGAATAAATGATGAGCTCAATTGTACTCGCGTCCACCGAGGTCACAGTATGTCCTACTAACATTATAAACGCGAAAGTTTGTTTGCATGTTTGTTATAATTTCACAAAAAAATATTTCACGAACAGATACACTAATCTAGAGTAACATCTTATTATGATGGAATAGTTTTATTTTGAACGTCTAACGAAACTGACTCGGATCGGCTAGTAGGTATATTTATTTTTTTTATGGTATAGGGGGGCAAATGAGCAGTCGGAGCCATTTCCATGACTACCGACTCCCATAGATATCCGCATAGAGGCTAAACCGATGCGCTGCCCCCCTTTCCCCCCTCCTCCTCCCACCTCCACGGGCCAGTATAATCATATAATTAAATATAATTAAATCATATCGATATTTCCAATTTTAATATCCAATTTATATACAACATAGTACCATACGAAGTCCTAAAGTTACGCCTCTTCAGTTTCCATAAACACAATCTCGTACAGAAAGTATCGCAGGAAAATTGATGAATGTGTTTTGGTGTGAAGTCGATTTAAGTTTTATCGATGGCTTGTACGTGAGTCGACCTCCAACACGTCCCTGGACCCGCGGCCCGCCCCTGACGCCTCCTGAATCATGAGCCACGATCACTTCATGACGTTTTGTCCTTGAGGAAGAAACTTGTTCTTCCTGACCGACTGCGCCGGAAGGGAGTATGTATAACTGATATTTCCGCAGTCATATCAATGGCAACCTTTCCGACGAACGAACGAACGAACTTAATTACTGTAAGTGAATGTTGATTGGCAAAGCCTAGTTATTTAATGTAATAGTAATGTAATAGTAACATACATAAATAAACCATATACTTAACGAGATTTTCTCTTTCTCCTTCTATAATTATAAGGATTTTTTAATAGAGTCTTGCAACAACATTATTTTATTTACTTAATTGTACATGTGGAATGAATACGAGGTCATTTAGTTGTTAAAAAAATTCCATATTTTTTTTAAATTTTAAAATTTGTCACGAAATAACTTTGAAATGAATTTTAAATGAGACGAGAGAGAGATGAGACGAGAGAGAGATGAGTTTATTTTAAGTTTTTAAAGTAAAACTTTTTTACACGCGCTTGACTCGGGGAGTAAGCTCGCGAGAGCGTTACAAAAATGTGTAGATCGGACGAGGCGAGAAACAGAAGTTGTCATTCAAATTCAAAATTTAAATTCGATCTAAGTTAAACTTTTTGTATTTAAAAAATAAATATCATTTGGCTTGTTATGTCATTGTATAGTAATGAATTTGTGTAGACATTAAATCAATAATTAAGTTTTACTTCAGTGGTGTGGTTTAAGCACGCAGATTTTTAAATTGATAAATGGACCATAAATAATTAAAATGATGATGAAGAATTTAAAATTGGCCAACACATGCACTAACATGAAACCTTTAGTTGAAAAATTTAATTAATTACATAACAAGAGGATATTTCTTAACTTAAAATGTATTTCGGTTAAGGTCACTTGTAATGGTAATGTTACATGGCAGCCCCCAAATTACGGGCCAATAACATTGTTGAGATAATCTTGTTTTATGCGTTCTTCATGAAAATTGTAGAGCGAATGATGAATGTTGAGGGTTGCAGTAGACCTTTCCAGCGAGTAATAAAACAATACTACTCGCTGGAATGTAATACGCCAAGTGCCTAAGATATGAAAATATCCACGTACCGATTAAAGTAAAGATAATAGAACATTTCAAGAAACATCAGTATGTAATCCGTATATTCGTTATTATTATCAAACTTAAAAGAATTGGTTACTTTGATTTGGGACGTATTATTGATCAAAATCAAAAAAATCTTAATAAACATAGAAGTAAGTAAGTAGGTACAATTGTTTTATATGTACAAGTTATTACGTTATAAGAAAAACTTTAAGAAGTTTTTTTACCAAAATTACAGACAAGTTTTAAAAATACAGTTTACCAGGCGACACGTCGCCGTAAGCGTATAGAAAATATTTTCGAAATCCAATTTCTTTTTTCTTTATCCAGGAAATGTCTAAATTATAATAATATTTCCTTCAAATAAATAATAGCAATACTCCCATAAGTCCATGGCATTATGAATTCTATGTATATGATGTATACGGTACATATTTGCATATCTTAATGTCCCACGCTCGCGATTTCTACAAGACACTTTCTCTTAGTGAAACTGTGTGTTTTTATCCATTGTCCGCGCGGTGCGCTCCGACTCAGCGCCAAACGCTGATTTCCAATATTGTATTTCGAATTCTTTTACCATAGACAATTGCTTTTTGTTTTAAGGCCTTAGCTACTAGAATTTAGGTCAAAAATTTAATTTTAAAACCTTTATAATATCTTTATATGTGTCACATAGCATAGAATGTTATCAATAATTTTTAAATACTTACATCATAAATAATAAGAACGTTTAAAACCCGCGTTCTTTTAATACAACAATAATCTCACCAATGTTAATATTGTATATTTTACATTTAAATTCATAAATTGCAATGCAATTTAATGATCTAAGGCAATATTATACAACAAACTATAATATCGTCTATAATAAAAGCCCACAAATCTTTTGATTCGTAGTATTATAAGCGTAGATATTTATACAAAGTCACAAAATTGAACTTTAATGTGGATGGCGCGCCAACGATATATCTACTGATTTATTGCCTTGAAAGATTTTAATTATGATTATGAAGCTATAAAACATGTAAATTAACATTAATTTACGAAATATTTAATGTTTCTCGAATGTATCGACAAGGTGGCAAATATTAAATACATATTTTAATATTATGTGCGAGGTTAAAAAGATATAATTATTAAATGAAGGTATAAATATCATTTGATTTTTTACATACAAGCTTTAAGCTTAAGCTTTTTACAAAAAGTTTCTCAACTGTAGTCTCTACGCGGAAGACAAACACGCCAGTAAACTTCGGCTTCGCCGCGGCCGCTGCCAACCTTTAGAGCAATCGATCGTGAAGTAAACCAGATTTTGTAAAAGTGCCAGTCCGGAAAACCCTACGATCTCTTATTTATTAATTATACTTGTAGTCCGGTGCAAATATACGTGGAATCATTAAAACATCCATCACAATTTTTTAGGTCTATTTTCATTAAATGAATAACTTTGACTAAACTTTTGTACTACAAAAGTTTGTGTCCTAATTTTGTCATACCATTACATATTATAGTTGATTACTTGGTACTCCGGCGCTTCTTAATGGAAATTCATATTATATTTTGATAAAGTAATACACTTTTATAAACGGTTTCCACTTTTTATTAATTCAAATCACATTAATACGACCGGTTTCGGTAACTCGTCATCAGGTATCCTCATCATCCTAATAAGAAGTGGAAACAGTATAAAAAGTATATGATTTAATCAAAATATATCATTACATTACTTTTAGAGGAAATATGATGCCAGGATTAAAATCACTAGTTTAATAATTATATTATAATTAATTGATCCATCCGGTTAACATTATTCATGTCTATCATAACCTTTATAAGGATAATTTATTTTAAGAAGACTAACTATTTTTAAGTTTACTTAACTTCTTCAAACCTAATAAAAACCACGCTGAACTCAAAACTTAGCTTCGAAAAAGCTTTTTCATTAGAAACTCACCGATATGCTCAAAGTACAGTCAAGCAAAAATAAAACATATCTTTTAATGAACCAAGTAAATACGTCAGTTTTCTAAAAAAATGTAAAACGACTACGTAGTAATACAAAGTATTTACTTTGTTGTAGCCCATCGTACCGTGTTTAACACCTTATAAATATTTCTAACGTATTTCAACTGTTTCCGCAATTAACTATCAATTTAAACTGCCAATATCACGACCTTATATAGTTGTAATGATAATAATTGTAGAATGGCGATTTAGTTCGTAACTTTCGTTTTTTTAATAGCTTAATGTGTCGAGATCAATTAAGTTGTTGATAAACTAAATTAATTATATAAATCATAGTTTTAATGATCACTCCTTATAGTTTCACTACTATACAGTTTTAGTTATTTTAATCTATAGAAATATTTCTATTTATATATGAACAAATAATTTTTTTACATTCTTAGGTAAAGTATAAATAAAATATTTTTATAGATCAATCAAAAGTTATAGAGTATAATTTTCAGAGCGCACACGCATAACTAAAATCATAGGTAGTACTTATTGAAAATTAATTTTTGTTTGACCGTAGCTGCGGAATGCGCAAATGCGTATATTTTTAACTTTAATTATAAAAATAATTAATCTTTATTGCACACACAGCAATAGAATTAAGTTACAAACAAAATAAACAACGGGAATGTACAATTCTTCGACCTTATCCCGTTTAAGCGATGTCTTCCAGGCAATCGTCATGTTTTAGTTTTAGTTTCAAATTTGGACACTCACCATTTTGTTGATCCGCAAATCGACACTCGATGATATAAATGACACTAAAACGAGACACTGAAGTACGCACGAGTACAGTCGGCCACAGAAATCACGAGTGCACTAACGAACAGTTCACTTGTTAAGAAAAACCTCTTTCGAAATATAAAAGGATAACGATCTACAGATAAAACATGTCTGTCCTTTCGTCTGTCACGCTGGAGAGACGGTCGAGGACTGAAGTGGCCGAAAGTGCGGCGTGCCACCGTCGTTGTGGATGCAGGCTGCGCGCGCGCCGCTCGCCTAACTGTCGCGGCACTTCGCTTGAATAGTAATTAAACAAAAATGAAAGTGATGTTTACTTTTTAATTTTCTTTTTGTGCTTTATTTTTTTTATTGTATGTCAAAATGTGTATACGTTATAAAAGTATTGTGGCCAGTGCCAGGAAACTAAACGTGGAGCTTTCTCTTTATTAGCTCGGTTCATGGGAGACTCGGCTGCTGGTGAAATGTGGTGTGAGCGGTGGTTAAATATTAAACGGTGATTTGATAGAGGTATAAAAATGTAAACATTTATTGAAAGCTCTTTAAATTAAGTTAGTGATGTTCAATTTGTTCAAAGCTGTGATGCGGGAAGTAGCTATTTATGACGTTACACCTCTTTCATAGTACTCATTTTGAACACGAAATTTAGCGACACCGCAGGATGAATTTCTCCCTTTCCCTCTTCACCTCCAATGGACCACCATATCATAAAGAGCAGCAGTAAACACGGCGCGCGGCGGTGTGAGGTCACTTGCCCCTATCGTGCCCTCTCCGTTTAGCGCGTTTAATGTGTCAATCGACAGCAATCGCGCAAAGGCAGTCACTTTTAAAACATGTCACAAAAAACAATTAACACAAATTAATATATCTATCTAATTGATTTTGTCAGAAGTTTTGACTATAAAAGTGTTGACTTTGACTACCTCGTGAGATGTGATTTGTTTATTATGTCGCAGAAGGGCACAGAGAAAGATAGAGGAACGTGAACTTATATAGTTCACGTTCCTCTATCTTTGCCGCTGACTCATAAATTGGTAGTCGTAGAAGACGACAGCTTATAAAAAGAAAGGTAGAAGACACGACTTGAGTAAAATAAACTCCAATGAGAAATCCTCAACTTTTAAGTTAAACCTAGAAGCTAGTATAATTCAGTATTAAAATGACGAAGATAGCGAAAATTTAAATAATTGTATCACGTTCATACCGTTAACATTCAACGGTATAAGTTATCTTCCCAGTCGGGTAAGTTATTCCGTGCAGCCTCTCCACGTCACCAGCTCCTCAGAACATTAAACTGCGTCTCCGCAGAGCCCAGAAGGGGCGCGGACGTTTGAAGCAGCAATAAATAAGTTGCGAACAATTTAAACATTCCAGCCGATGTAATGAAGTCTGAAGCACTTCTGGAAACTTTTTAATGGCGCCCATTTTTATAATGAAGATAGTTTAAAACCCAAGGCACTACGTATTAATCTCGCAAATACTTAAAACTTTGACATGCATTTTATATTTCGCGCTGTATTCGTAGAAACGCTCGTAAGATGTTCAACTTCTCCTCAGAGCTTTTATAAACAGAAGCTGTAACGTTACAATAATTTATGATGTTGTATGAAGTCAATTAAGGGTTCTACATGTTGAAGTCATACCCCCATATAAAATCGGTATGGTGGGCTCCCCTCAATGATATTTCCTACATAGTGACAAATAAATATATATATTTTTTCTTAATTTGAGCCTATTATATTCTTCTCCCTTATACAAAGACGTTAAAGTTATTGTGAGTTATGTTTTCACGAACATAAATAATGTATTTGAATTTAAATTTGGCACAACATACAATTACAATCTGTATATAATAACATAAGCTCCCTAAATAATTGATGGATTCCCGTTGCGTAGATATAATGCGAGTGAAACCGCGGGGAGCAGCTGGTACTAATATATTTTATACCTTCTTTATTACATCCTACATAACAAAAAAGACGGGAAAAGGTAATTGCATATCCGCATTGCTACAAGAAATGGAAATGTATTTCTTACCCCCTCTACCGGTCAGGACATCCGGAATTTTGGAAGTGCAGGAAACGGAACATCCTGCCTGTTTTATGTAATGGAGTTCAAGAGATGGAGTTCAATGAAGAGAGAGAAAATTCTTTCTGCGTTGCAGCCGAATTTGATGATCTGTTGTTGCTGCCGCTGCTGCAACTGCTACTGCTAACGCTGTTGCTGCTTCTGCTGCTGCTAACGCTGCTGCTGCTGCTGCTGCTGTTGCTGCTGCCACCAATTTCCCTTTTTATTTATATAATATTTATGTCTTAACTATACCTAGTAATATATTCTTGTAGCCAGTAGCCGTGTGCCAGAGGCCTTGTGTATATTGTTGCTCATGTGTGCGGCACCAGCTACGCAAATTTTTCGAAGGCGTTCTTGAACATGCCAAATACAAAAATATAAATAAATAGTCATGAAGTATTCCAATAATGGATCAGTTAATGCAAATAGCCGCGACAGCCATCTCTGAGCGCCCGGTTGTCTATGTTCATGATCAGAGGGGCAAACGAGCTGTCGGCTCACCGAGATGATGGTGAATTCTGACGCCCACAGACATCTGCAACGCCAGGGGTCTGCAATTGCGTTGCCGGCCTTTAAGATCACTTGTCACTGGTGTTGTGTGAGCTAATTGTACTTCTCCGGTCGTGCCGGCCAGAGCAGCTGCAGTACAACTATATCACTGCCGCTTACATCGGCGTCTTATGAATGTGAAGACTTTTTTATGGTAAAATATTAAGCGGGCCGTGGCCCAAGCTCAAAGTGAAAGACAAACAGATTTTCGCTTCATGTAACTACATGTCACACAGTATCATTATATAAACGTACTAATGTCTGTAGCGCTACATTAGGCGCACATAATAATTCGTCCATTAGCGGACCGCCATTTGTCACGAGCTG
This sequence comes from Calycopis cecrops, assembly GCA_001625245.1. Taxonomy (NCBI): domain Eukaryota; kingdom Metazoa; phylum Arthropoda; class Insecta; order Lepidoptera; family Lycaenidae; genus Calycopis; species Calycopis cecrops. The sequence continues at coordinate 199,510 of LUGF01042314.1, forward strand.
ATACAAACACGCGGCAGGATCTGGTTCTCGGATTTATTTATTGTTTAATGTATTACTGAGTAGCTTTCGCCTTATACATTACTAAGAACCTGGGCTAAACCTTCGGCGGCTATATCTAAGGTATATAATCTTAAGGTGTCCCAACGAGGCCAACTGGACCCTAAATCAATACCTCAGCTATCTGTACGTCCGTCTGTCACAGAGCTCAGAAACTTGAAATTTTTCGTTTCCTTCTTCTTCAACTTGAGAGCAGAGATCTTGTCGGTGGAGTTTCTTCCAGTCGCCCGGTCCTCCGCCAATCTCTTTAGCTCCTCGTACGTTAGTACATCATAGATAAAACTCAACACACCTCTCGCTTACACGAGACCGGCGTAAAGTGACAGCTGTGCTGTCGCGTTTCGTGCGGTGTGTAAGTAGCCGGTGGTCCATGAAGGTGGGAGAAGAAAGGAGGGCAGCGCATCTGTATAGCCTCTATGCGGATGTTTGTGGGCGTCGGTAGTCATGAAAATGGCTCCGGCTGCTCGTTTGCCCTCCTATATCATAAAAAAAAAAAAAACACACTTATATTTGTATTTCATCTCTACAACAAGGGTGTACACCACAGATATTATACTGATGTGTGTATACTGTACACACCCACAAAGTTAAGGTTTTTAACTAATTCAAATAATCGCTAGTTCTAATTACACCAATTCGCTACCTGTTATGCTCACATGCTTTCGATTAATAATTTAATTTATTTTACTAGCTTAGACTCATTATGTACCGTACACGCAAGGAGGTGTATACTGTAGTATAGAGGAAACTCTATACTTATATCAAATGAAACCTCTACGTTTCATATGTCTTTTTAATAAAAATACTAGTTCAAATAGTTCAAATTTTGAATGAAGAAAAATTCCTTCTTGTCAGAAAAAAGATTATTCTATACGATTCTTTTGTAAGACGGGGAACTGAATGGAAGAATGTCGAACTCTTAGCTAGGATTTAGATTTCGTAGTAAAAATAAATTTATTTAAATGAGATGACTCCGGAATAAATGCATAAATAATATTTTCAAGTGTTTTTATGTTTAGTTCTATTAGTATTTACCCAGATGGGACAGAAATAATTAGGCAAGTTTATTAATCTAGGGTTTCTAGGTAATACTGCTAGCAGAAGTGACTACGCCCCGTGAATAATCTACAGAATAGCAGCTAGCGGTGCTACAGTACTGGGATCCTTAGTTCTATGTTTAGTATTAAAATGTAATATGTGACAGTAATAAGTTACAAGTAATAAAACTACAAAAAAAAAATGTACCAACAGCAATTTCTGCGAAAAAAAGAGAAATGTACACAACATCTTGAAATTATTATATTTTAAAATATCTTATTAACTTACAATTTTTAGTTTAGATGGAAACTCAAGAAGGAAACTTCGAAGGCGAAAACTCAATATGACGTTTAGCTTCAGGGAAGGAGTTTATACGTACAACACGGGCGTAAAGTGGGAGCTATAGATGTTTCACGATTAGGTATTAGACTGAGAAACACGCATCTATAGAAAAGGTTTTCAGTAATATAGCGCATAATCTATGGTAAAGGCGCGTCTACTGAATATTACGTCGTGTGTCAGCAATGATCCGCCACTAGACGCACCCTTAAATGTATCAAACCCAGTTCATTTCTTATCCGGATAAAAAGCATTCCGTTATCTTAAACTGTTACCTACAACTACGCAGAATTTAAACGAAATCTATCCAATAGTTGCGGGAACAAAGAACGGTACGTACAGACTCGCAATTATAATATTACTAGAATTTGTAAAATGAGTGCGATTGTGATAACGCTGCTCGTTGGGCTCCTATTAAAAAGCTTGCTAAAGAACCTTGCGAAGTTTGCTCACAGATTATGAATTTCTCTCTGCAGCGACTTCGGCTCAGACCCGTTAAACGTATTAGCGAGCCCACGCAATAAATAAAGGCAATAAAAGCAATACCGATGACTGTCGGTGGTTCCTTATTAGTGTTTATGGCTTCACTTTACTGTCTGCGTTGTTATCGGTCTGGTGGCGGGGCCGCGCGCCGCTCGACTGCGGAGCAGCAAGTCGGGGTGCAGTTCTCGGTCGCATTAAAACTGTTCATTGGATTTCAGATTATGTATAATCATAGTGATGGGTCGAGAAGTCACCGGACGCCGGTACAATCCCTTTAATCCCTTCCACCTCGGAGAACACGTGAGACCTTTAACCCTGTGGATGATTCTTTTTGGTAGGTGATGTAGGTGAATTTATCAACACCAAAAAATATTACTGATTAATTATGAAGCTCAATGTTGGTGGACAGCGGGGTGATGATGGTCATGGGGTAATGCCCACTAATTGTGTTACGTCACGGTGACACCATCCAGCGACCTCCAGCCAGTGTGGGGAACACGCAGCGCAGACCAATGTGGCCGACACGACCGGGGAGGTCTCACGCTCACATAGCAAACGTCGACAATCCTCGGGATATCTTCTCAGATCAGATGTACTACTGCCGTCCGGGTGGTTGTCCGTCTCGGGCTGTTAGACGACATCAAACTTGAAGTTCTGAACGTGATTTATACAGCCTGAAAAAACATTTTACTCAAAATACATTTTATTTGAAATAAATATATTTTACACGTGTGAAAAACCGGGGAGCACAACTAGTGGAAGTAACAAGGTTTCTATATGGTACAGGTATTCTATACCATATTGTGCAAAACTTGACTTGTTTATTTTATCCGATGGAAACGGAAGTAGTTGAAACAATTCACCCTCGCGCTCAGCTCCCGCTGTAGCCTGAGAGCCTGTGACGGTTTCTATATTTTGTAGAACGATGGGTTCGGAGCAGCAACTCTCAAGAAAATCTGCGATCTTCGGACACATGTAAAGATTATTGACCGACATAAAGTTTGACTTAGTATGGATTTTGAAAATATGATGTTTTCTGCCATGCGGTCTTCGATTAAGCCACGAACCAAAACTGTCTGCGGAACAAGTTCTAGTTTCTGTAGAGTTGCAGTCAGCAGTAGAGGTCCAGTCGGGGCACCTCATCGATGTAGAGATTTAGTGCATATCCTACTTATACCTAAGCGCTAAATTCCTATGTTCGAATTCTACATAAGTACCTAAATATTTTTATTTAATCAAGAAATATTTTTTAATATTAGTTGTTCAATTAATATAGTAATTAAAGTCTTACGCTGAGTAATTATCAAAAAACGCTTTGCACAATATCTTACTAAATTAGTTTAGTAAATTGGTATTTATAAACTTAATTATTTATTAATTAAATTTTATTTATTTCATTAATATTTATAATTTACTTAATTTTTCTCGCTCTGTGCACGACCTCAGCGCTAACTAGCGTCCGCAACTTTGTTGGCTTTGATGCTTAGACATTTAATTTCGCGTTATTGTTTTAACCAAAATTATCTTTATTTTGTTTCCAAAATTATTGTGACACCTTGATTTGGGTGAAAGAAAGGGTTGTGAAATCATTTTTAGTCATTCAAATCAAAGGAGGTAAGTAAAATTTATTCATAAAGTGTGTTTTGCGTTGAATATGTCAGGATATGTTTACTTAATTTTTAGTTCTAGTTTTACTGTAAATCAAGAAGATATAGCTATTTTAATGGTTTTATTTAATAATAATAACTATTTCTTTATCGCTAGTGATAAATTAAATATCGTTTTCAGATCGAAATGAGTATTATTTTAAGGACCGGTTTTGTGAGTATCACTCACAATAAAAATAATAATAATAAATAATAAATAAATATTTGTGGACTTTACACACCACGTTAGCCTAGCCCCGTGCTAAGTACCGTAAGGACTTGTGTTACGGGTACTAGACAACGGAATATATTTAATATGTTTTATAAATTTAAGAATTTTTATATATTTCAGATTTTTATTATAGAA
>LUGF01042314.1:230423-242165 GCA_001625245.1 Calycopis cecrops
TTCGCGCTACGGTAGTATTAAACCATTAAACCGCGTTAAATACCTATAACTGTTCTGGATGGTAAAAAAACAGCAAATAAAAAAATGTAAGTCAATAGAACTTCAAAAATATTTATTAAAATTATTTTAAAAAATGGGTAACTTTTCTTATGTCTAGTAACCCTTTACACGCGCAGTCATAAATACATTGTCACAATTTTAATGCTTCAATATTTTCTAGGCAACATTCCGTCCGCCTTTTTTTTAACGTCCTTGTATTTAAATTATAATCTCATTAATTAACTTTAAGACTATTTTGACCAATTTATTATATTTTGTATTATGTTTGGCTATTTTAATTATAAATATGCACGCTGAGTTTGTCTATAAGTAATTGTTATGCGATTTACTTGTATAAGGTTGTATGTATTTTATATTTGATGTATGACGTGTAATCAATTGTTGACGAACCTAATAAAATAAAATAAAATAAAATATCATTTTTTACCTGAATTACTCAGGATATAAATAAACTTAGCTCTTCTAAGTTACAATCGACTCGCAATCACTCAGTTGGCGGAACATCGACGGCGCAATTACAGGCTAATGACATACAAACTCGTAATACATCAACGTCCAGTGGATAGCATCGACGGTCACAATTTAACTAGTTTCTAAAGAAATCGATACGATAAATCGTATAGGAAAACGAACAATTAAGCTGAACCGATGCTAAGCGACTACTTCTGTATTTACCACCGCACATATTGGACGGGCTGTACCGCGCGGCGCTACCCTCTGTAGGAAATTGGTCGTGTCAACTCAGAAACATTCGTGGGCTCAACAACTTTCAAAAAATAGTCACATTAAAGTGATAAAAATCGTTACACTCTTTATGTGCGAACCGTTGATGCATTTTTTAGACCATGGCCCATGGAGATGTGAGGAGAATCCAGGGCAGCTCATCTGTATAACCACTATGCGGATGTCAATGTGCCTCGGTTGTCATAAAAAACTACTGCTCGTTTGCCCACCTATACCATAAAAAAACCTTTTCAAATCGATTTGATTTAACAAAATATTAAAATTAATCGATTATATTTAAAACACGCTCTTGTGTTTTTTTTTGACCCACCACTCGTTCCCACCGCTGCTACTCCTGTGTAGCCAGGATCGACAGCGGCAACCACACTTGACCCTTTGATATGATCGCAGGGAGCCCGAGGGAAAAGCTAAATCTGTCTTGGAACCCGCAACGAATTTAATCAGAAGAAAGTAGGAGAAGTAGGAAGTAATTCCAATTTCCCTCCCTAATCAAAGCGGGAGACAGTACAAGATTGCAGTGACTTAAATAAGCTAAGAGGTAGAGAGAGCAGCCAGGTGAAGCCCGGCTACTATGCACCACGGAGATATAAATAAATTAATTGATATGTATACTTTGTTGTTATCAGGGGTATTATTATGATTGCGTTATATTTATTTGATGCCAGTAATATTTATGACAAAATTGTTTGAACGCACGAAAGTTCCTTATGTTGACCACGAGGTCGCCATAATAAACTACACCAGTAACACTACGAATGTTATCAAGCATTACATTTCTCTCAACTTGCCAAAGACTACACTCCCATAGGATGCGATGTGCGGTTTGTTCATGTTCGTCGCCTGCTATTGAGCAATCACACAGGGGTGACGGTACAAATTTAAAACTAAAGAGTTTACTTTTAAAATTGCCGTGACTCGAATACACTCTTGTGTTGACTTTTACTTCTTTATTTTAAAACTTTCCTTATTTTAAAATTTAAAAAAAAGAAGAAAATAACTCCCAGACTCCAGACGGGATTCCCGCTACCGGGATTATCGCGATAAAGGTATTTTAATACTTGTATGCTTGTTAAGTACTACTACAACAATACTAGTCATAAACATATTCGATGTTCTATTTTGTGAGGTTTGTAAGGATTTAGGTGCTAGCTTGTTTACTCTGGGGGTTGGCTAATTCAAAAACAAAAGGCATAAGCATGCAAGCCAACTAAACACAATAACATATCAACAAATGCATATGCATCTATCAATAATCAAGTTGAGTATGCATGTGCGCAAGGAAGAAAGACAAAAAGTACATGCACGCATGCATGTCATGAGTCATTATGGCCTCAGGACAACAGCGACGCGCAGATGAATGCGAAGGAGATGCAGCTGACTCACGAGAAGGTGCTGACGCGCAGCTCCTTTTGCCGGCGTGTGCTGTCCGCCTGCTACATGCTGGAGCGAGTCGAAAATTTCACAGTGAGCTCCACTCTATTATATAAGCAACAAATAGATTCAATTTAATGTACCCCTTGCCGGCTTTCGACTACATCTGCCATCTCTATAGAGACAAGCCAAATGCACAAGAAATAAACGAATATACACTGGCGTGTGCGCAGACACACGTGCACTCTCTGTTCCCTGATTCTCATTTGCATATGGAACGGCAGTCTGACTTGATCGGGGAGTGCTCTCCGAGGCTCGGGGTGTAACACTGCCAACTTCCTGACTCCACTAGAAATTAAAAAATCCCAATAACAATCCGACCCGGGATTCGAACCCAGGACCTCACGTCTGTAGTTGAACACGCTTACCACTAGACCATGAGGTAGACAGTTCTGTTATAAAGTAAACGGAGCCACTACAAATAACAGCTTGTTGCTGTCGCCAGGTGGAGCACCAGTGGGAGCAGTTCAACATGAGCCTGGGCCCCGAGGGCTGGAGGCCGCGTTACCACATCTACTCGCCCGGGATGAAGCCCGGCGGCGGACTGCAGCATCGCCCGCCCTTGTCCAAAAATGGTAAAAGTTCATTTTATAAAACCTCGAATATCGGGGGTTCCGCTCAAACGGGGGATGAGGTCTGTAGTGGTCGATAAGGACGATGTTACACGAATTTTCAAGTAGGATAGGTAGTTAGAGGTCCATAGGTACCTCAAAATAGAGGGAAAACCGACGATGCCTAAGTACTTGGTGGTATTTATTTATTTATTTAATTTGGAACACCAACAGCAAATACATTATAACAATTCGATTTCCGGTGCCTTCGGACGCACCGAGTCCTACAGCTGTCGAGTATCTCGACTGCGTACTGTATGGTATACTGCTTGGTATACTGGTACTCTCTTCAGATACCCGATGCGTCTGGCCACATCCCGGGCACATCCGAATGTATGCCAGTTGTTTCTTAGTGCTTACGGTCCCACGCACCTACTGGATCGCTATCAGAACTCACCACATCTTTGAGAAACATTCATGTTCACTCTTCGGTCCACCCCGAGGTGCTACCTGGTTCTCTGGTACCGGACAGGAAACGATGCATGTGGGTTATAAAATACTACAAAGCTCCTTTCGTCTGACGCTTGAAACTACTTGTACTATCGTTTGTTTAAAGTATTTATTGTTTTATCCTTTGCTTTGTTGCTGACAGATCCAGGAACGTTAGGCGGCAGTTTTTAAAGCATATTCGGTAACACAGGGAGTCCCACATACCCATCAAATCCCATTTGTGACCATTGTCCGTGCACATTTCTCGCCAGGCTGCTACTTGGTGCGGCTGTACTACCTCGGCACGTGGCGCTGCGTGTGGGTGAGCGACCAGGTGCCGGTGGACGCGGCGGGATCGCCCCTGCTGCCCTTCGCCCCTCCCCCCTTGCTGATGAACCAAACGGCGGGCTTTAAACAATCAGTAACCACCTCGAGGGCTGCATACCTTTGGCCCCTGCTCATCTGTAAGGTATGAAATGTTATGTTGTTCACATTAATAATCGTAATCGCCATATGATTTATCCTTCTAAATACAAAACATTGTAAGTATTGAAGACGTGACAAAACAACGCAAATAAGGGTTGTGTGCACGAATAACCAATTGAATGAGTTCATTATGTTATCTAGCGTGGGAGGCCAGGCGAGCAGTCAGAGCGGTTGTACGATCGGCACAGTAAATAGATCGGGCTGTTCTGTGCTACCGACAAGAACAGTCACACGGCTACTTATGCTCTATCGTCGTGGACGATCTGTCACCAGCCTGCGTCTATTGGGCGTGCGCGCTGAGGGCACGAGCTAATCAACTTGATACCAACTTATATTTGCTGGCGTCTGCCTGCATTGTGAAAGGATCTACACATAAGCCGGCAATGGCTTTGTCTTTAAATTGCGTTGACCTTGAGTATGGTTTTTCTGTGCTTCTATAAGACGCAGAGCTCAATATTTAACTTGAACTTTAGTTCAATCTTTTCATGCCACAAGAAGTCGGTCTCTGCGGGCGAGTAGACAGGCAGACAGACGGACATTAAATATATCCAGTGTGGGTTCCGTTTTTTTTCCCTTTTGATGTAAGGAACCCTACAATCTAGATTTAGTCTCCGGTCGGCCCTCACGGCGACTCGACAATTGAGTCGGCTACTCTAGATCGCGCCGCGCCTCCTCCCGGGCGGTCTTTACACAAGCGCAGCAACTGCTGCTGACGTCACGACTCCTTCGTGCGCTTGCGCACTTTCTCGACACGGCCGATGACGACAGAGCGCCGCGGTTTCGACGAGGGGTATATATATAAATATATATATATATATATGTATGTATATATACATGGTGAGGCGAAATAATACAAAAAAGATGCGAGCGCGTTTTTGTGCGCTTTCCAGTCATGATAGCTAGTAAGAGCTCCTCAAGCTCCAACAGCGTGTCGGCCACTTTTTAGCTGCCGCGCGTGAGCTGCTCCCCTCTGTCAGAGGTGGGCAGAAGGGGACACCCGGTGTCCTCTCGGCCAATATAAAGACAGCATACCTAACTGTTTAAAATAATTATCGAGATGCCTTCTCCCACCAGCGGAAAAGAGGGGGTCTGTCCCCCTATCGACCACAAATACAGAGGCCGTCTTTTACAACGCGCCTCTCATATCTATGAAGCTGCATCGGCCTTCGCCTTAGCATAGTTCTTAGCAGAGTATCTTAAAAAATGTATTGTGCGTTTAACTAATAATAGAGTGTCGCAGCGACACGGACATGCTGCTTATGTAAAATGATGCAAGTAATGTTTAACTATGTTATAATAATAATACTATAACTTTTTTCGCAAAAAACATACTGAGCCATGTAACATAAGAATTAGGTAAAGGCCATTTTGATATTAATTATATAAAAATTTAAAATAAAAACAAATAGGCAAGGTCATGTTGGTCACAAAAGGGTGGGACCTCGGCTGAAGTCAGGGCCTAAGTAAGACCTGACAATGTCATGTTGGTCACAGTGTGATTCACAAAAGGGTGGGACCTCGGCTGAAGTCAGGGCCTAAGTGAGACCTGACACTGGTTTTCAGGACCACCTTTAGATTTTCTCTCCTGGCGGTAACGTTAATTATTTTTGATTTCGTTTATATATAATATTATGAAATGTTGCTTTAATGTAGTACCTAATAAATAAAAGTTAACCTTTTATTTTTATTAAAAAATAATAATTATAATATATTAAATAAATAACAATGTAGGTACTTAACATACCTATAGGTTTTTTAATAATTGATAGAGAACAGATGATTATTATGTACATATCTGTGTACTATAAGATGTAAAATAAGGAAATGCTATTATTCAAAGTACAAGGGAGGGAGGGAGGAACACTCACACTGTGGCTGCGCCAAAATCTAAAACTATGACGCCCTTATATCTCCGTTATATTAAGTTAAAATCAGATACGTCTTATATTGCGATTTAAAATAATGTTTGTTACGTAAGATTCGTAAAGGTGGTGGCAGGTTGTTCCTGCACTTGGCTGCAGCATATTTGCCTGCCACGCCACACTGACACACTGCCACGAAATGCTGCTGCGCGGTGTGCGGGCGGACGTCGGTGTCGTGGGAGGCTCTTGTGCAGTGCGTGGTGTTGACGTTATTGTGCCTCAAGTTTTTTAAAAACATACAGGAACAGCACACTTAACGACAGCAAAACACAACTAAACTGGCTGGTGGCTAGATGTAGTCTCCTCCGGTTGTCGATCTTTAACATGGACGCTCGATTTAGATACGGAGTTACGTGATTTCGCCGAGGTATGTTAAAGCAGTAGCTAGTACAAGCATTTCGAACCCGCTGTATTAACTTTTTGGTTCTTTCTAGTGATCGGGGCCCAGTAGCTACATCCACATAATTAAACTTTGACAGTACTAGTGACTCACAAAGCGTCATACGAAGTTTCTCATCTTATTACACGTAACACCTTCAGTCTACAGAGACAGGAGCGTATTGTATTGGCTCATGCGATTCAAACCATGATATAGATGAGAACTCATCTAGTAACAGACCGAGGTTTCGTACTTCACTTACGCCCCGCTACCATTGAATTTAACAATGTGATTTTTGATCTTAATTAAATTTACATGGTGACGGCTGCCCAGTACTATGTACTTAGTTTTACAAGGGTTTAAAACTAATGCATTGACTTTCGTATTTGACCAGTTGTATATGCGATATAAGTCACTGTTCATTGAATGCACTTTGTTCGGAAGAAGCTCATGTGGCTTAAAAGACAGGTAGACTTGTATGTCCTCAGCGTATGTGTGGGAGCTGCAGGTTTTTATTTATTTGATCACGTCTCCGGAATAAAGGCAAAACAATATAGGCCCGAGTATGGATCCTTGAGGAACGTCTCTGTTTATAGAACTGCGCTGCGACGAAATCAAATTTTCCTCCTGGTTCCTAATTTCTACGATGATGGCGATTATTTAAATGGCTAGCAAACCAAAAGACAGCGGCCTCCTCCAATCAAATCTTATAATAAGTCTTATGTCATGTCATGTTATGTAACACGTTTTTTATGAATGAATAAGGTTTGAGAGGTGGCAGAAGTTGGAAAGGGACTGAACTAGGGTGGTGCGGATAGAAATTCCGAATAAAAAAAGCCGGGCCATCATCCCATACTGGCACTCTCTACTCCACCGGGCTACCTGAAGAAACCTGAAGGAAAATCAAGACGTCCTGAAGTTCTCTCTCCCTGTTTCGCCCTCCTTCGCCCCCAGTGATTTGCTTGCACTTTATTTAGTGAGTCACACCAATCCCCTATTCGATAACGTCAATTACAGTCCACTGTTCCCCGTACGGCCTAAAGTGTGCAGTATATTAATAAAGATTCAGTTATAGGTACTGGCCCCACGGCACACACACCGCAAGATGCCATTCAACATTACATTTCGCTCGTCTTTGTACAAGTCACAATCCCACTAAGCACGATCTTTGGTCTCAACCTTATAACCGGATGGCAGGATGGCAATGGTGACCTTCAAATCATCCACTGTTAGTATCTGCGAAATAACGTATTCAGGTTCCACCCATTGTAACACCTCCTACTATAAGAGCGCAACACACCGAGCTGACGGTTGCTGTGTGTCACCCGCAGGCGCTGCTGAAGCTGGCGGCGCCCGGCGTCAGCAGCGACAACGAAGAGGCGGAACTGGAAGACGAGATAATGAGCAGTGCCGCAGTGATGCACTCCCTCACCGGCAACTTGAGGATCGCATACTATAATGTTTCAGGTGTGTAGGGCTTTGAACCATTTCTCTTATCCCTTAGTTCCCTCAGTTCCCTCAGTTCATATTTTTGACAAGAAGGAAGGTTGAAGGTTATCAATTTTTATTATAATAGGTTGGGTGAAAAGTTCTTTCGCTTTGATTATATACACGTCTAGATACCGCATCAACCACCTGAAAGCGCCGTAAAACGTCTCTACTATATGTAGTAGAGACCGTAGAGAAACTCTTCGCCTAAGTCAGTGTCATCTAGACCGTAACGCAATTCTGAGCTCTCAATAAAAAAAGAAATATGCCGGCTTGTTCTGTTCAACTGTGTCATAACCATGCAGGAAAATCTGATAACAAATAGAAGATCTTATTTCACCGGTTAGTTTTTAAAGAAGGTCCGTCATATATATACCCAGGCCCGGCGCAAAAAATGTATATCTCATTTTTTAGATTATTATCAACTATTAAACATACATATATTTTTTTTTTCAAAATCGATGGCTATTATGCAAATATTGCTATATCATTATTATAGGAGCAATATTATTAGAGATTTATTTGTGTAACATTATTGTGCTGTGTTGTGATGTATGTATATTTTATTTTTTAGATTATTATCAACTATTAAACAAAGACTATTGAGAGAATTAGGCCATAACCGGCCACGCTGACACAGCGCAGACCCGCGCGGTTTATGAATTTTTTACACATGTATTTTTTTAACATTTAATAAAAAGCAATAACCTAGCCAAGATGAAGCAGTATTCAAAACTAGAGGAATATATTATATTTAAAAAACGCAACTTTATATTATATACTTTAATCATTCGTTAAAAATGTTATTTTTTTCATAAAGAAATGTTATGAAATATTTGTATGATAGCCATCGATTATAAAAAAAAAACTATCATATGTCAGAACTGATAATTATGAAAATCTTGGTATACATGCTTTTTGCGCCGGGCCTGGGTTTTTTTACATGGGACATGACGGACCTTCTTTACGTAAGTATTGTTAAGAAAATACGAATATTAATTTACAATTTACTAGTGGTACGGTGTTGTCACTAGAAAAGTAGGGTAATTTTCCAAAACTAAAAGGAAGTTTTTTGTTTAATATACAGGGTTAAATGTAATTAACGCAAGACTTCTTGCAGGCAGCATGTCTACATCAATACCAACAACATTTGTTCTACGACTTTTGAAAATTAATAGTTTTTAAAATTTTAATATTCCCATACAAAATTAATATATTGCCTCTGAACTGTCATTTAGTCTGCGTGCGGCTAAGAAAATAGCGCGGGAAACGCGCGCGGCAAGATAGGGGCTCCCGCGCGTCATTCTTACAAGATACAGAGTAATAAATAACAGAGAGTGCAAAAATTTTTTGTTTTTGTTTTTTTTTGTGCTATTTATCTAGATTCGTATAAAGTCGTAGAACAAATGTTGTTGGTATTGATGTAGACATGCTGCCTGCAAGAAGTCTTGCGTTAATTACATTTAACCCTGAATAGCAGTGGAGTTTACACACTACGTTATTCTACCCCCGTGGTAAGTACCGTAAGGACTTATGTAACGGGTACTAGACAACGGAAATATATTTTATAAATTTAATAAGTTTTATATATTTAAGATTTTTATTACTGAAAAATACATATAATACATAGATAAACATCAATAAGCAAGGCGGGATTCGAACCCGCGACCCCTGGCGCAATATATTCCGCTTATCCGAGCCCTGCACCACTGCGCCAGCCTGGTCGTCAGATATAAGATTTGATAAAGCACAAATCCTCGCTAAATAACACCGATTCCATCCAAGGATGATCCGTAAGGCTGTTTATAATGTGCAACATTCGCGTAAACTTGAGATGTCATTATAAGTATTGTTAGTATATTTTATATTATGTAACACTGACTGTAAATAAATAAAACTGACCCATAAAGTATATTTGGAGTATTATTATCAAGTAAAAAAATTCTAATACTTATATAGCTAAAACTACCTTCGGAAATCCTCTCATGGATAATAATAATAAACTCTCTCTCTCATTGATAAAAAAAAATAAAAAAAATCATTTATTAATTTATTTTTAATAATAATTAGCATACACTCTTTAAAAAATCTATATAGACCATATATTCATATGTATATTCCTATTTTATTGTTTGCTGTTAGTTCCTCCTGATTTAGTAACAAAATTAAGGGTAATTTTTTATGCTGTTGGTATCCCTTTACACGCACACATTGACGGTTTTAAAACAATCTGTACATAACTGTCACTCACACATTGTGCGAAAAATGAGACGTTTTCTTTGCGATGTTTATTTGAAATGCTCCATCTAGACGTGTATATAATCAAAGGTTCTTTCGTATATGCTATGATTTTTATGAAGTTTTAACAAAATATATAATTATTATGTAGCATTTTGTTCCATAACTTTTTGTCATCTTATAGTACATGATCTTTCTGCTTCTCGATTTTTCGCTTGTCAAAAAAAACGTACTTGTTTTTTATCGTGTTATTTGTATTTGACGCTATTAGTGTCTGACGCTAAGTTTTTTTATAGTACAGGAGGCAAACGAGCAGTTGGGTCTCCTGATGTAAAATAATCACCAACGCCTCCGCATCCGTAACACTAGAGGTTTAACAGATACGTTGTCGACCTTCGCGATGGAATAACTTATTTTTCTATTTCCCTTTCTTGTTGCTAATGTTTAGTACTCTTATTTATTTATTTATTTATTTAGGACACCAACAGTACAAACGTTATACATTCATATAACAAACAGATCAAAATTACATATCTGACGCGTGTACTTTTATAGGTGACACAACATTATGAGCAACATTCCGATTACAAGAAGTACACAATATTATAAATTACTTAGTAGGTATGTATGATACAATAAAAAACAAACAATTAGTACAATATTAGAGTTAATAGAAATTACATTGAATAACATAAAAATAAAAATAAAGTTATGATTAAATATTTAAATGGTCTAATTGGTTATAATAAAAGTGTTTTAATTTATTTTGAAACTGACTGAACGATAGGTGGAAGATGTCTAAGTCGATTAAAGAGTTTCATGCGCTGTTCTAAATATTGCACATTCTTGTGATTGGAGCCAGAGATCCCAAGATTGTCCTAGATGCGGGACCACGTAGCGATGGGCCGGCGAGGTAGGTTGTATGGAACTTTCAAAGAGAAGTATTGGAGCAATTCGCAGCAAGAGGTTCTGCCATTCACAATTTTGTGTAGCATGAGAAGATCGTGCACTGTTCGTCTTAATTTAAGAGTTGGTAAACTGAAAAAGATAAGTCGCTCTTGGTAGGAGCTTCTGTATGTACTACTGGTGTAAGCAAGGTGTCGAGTAAAGGATCCTTGGAGACTTTCAAGGCGCTGCGAATGCAATGCATAACATGGGTTCCACACTGAGCTTGCGTACTCTAAGTGGCTCCGAGCTATACTACGGCCGCTGAGAGAATGCGTTTCTGACATGTGTCAAATACTCATGACTAGTGATGGGAAAAAAGTAACTATTTTGGATTGTATGATTTTGAATACTTGATTGTCTGAATTTATTTTATTTGAACTATTTGCAACGTGTTTAAGAAAAAGACAAATGCGAGAGTTTCATTTAGAAGTATTTAATATCTAAATACAAATGAACATGTTCATTCAGGTTCGCTTTCACTTGAGTACATGCTGTCTTCGTCGTCACCAACATGTATAATTAAATGTTTGTCAATTATATCATCAACTCTGATATCTCGCTCAAAATCTTTGTAAATAAGGTTTTTGGTTTTTTTGACCACCTTCGCCCAGTCATCTTTCGTAACTTTCCCGCAGGTTACTTTTAATAGAGTCATCATCTTCTTTGTGCTGAATGGCGGAGATGTATTATGATGCGCTGCGTAACCTTTAATTTGAGCCCAAATTAGCTCAATCGCGTTGTATTGGCAATTATAATGTGGTAATTTTATAACTCGATGACCGTATTCCAGAGCCAGTTCATCTATTTCATATCGAACATTTACAGATTTGTGTTCTATAATTAATTTAAATAATTCTGCTTTTAGCATATGCATATTTGCGTCAATACACTTTTCTTTTAACCAAGCTACCATTTCTTCTTTTTTTTTGGTCTGGATTTGGCATTATCCATGAATATCACAGAAGGTTCTGGTAAGCCGATCAAAAGTACGTTTTGCAACCAATCT
>LUGF01042314.1:251490-261650 GCA_001625245.1 Calycopis cecrops
GAATGGAATATTCTCGAATTACTTTCAATATAAAGATTATCTACCTTTTATATAGTTATTAATTAATTACAAACGTTTACGTAATAATCTCTAAAAAAACACGTATAAAAAGAAAAAAGAGAAAAAAAATTATCTACTAAGGATATCGGAGGCAAAAGGATATCAAATAAAGGAAAGTGAATAAGAATTTGATCACTCACATCCCAGTCGATGCTCTCATGCTCCGGATTACCACCTGGATCGATGCTGGTACTCTGCTGTTCAGTCTTCCCGATTATTTAATAAATTTATTTGTTCGGCGATTCCCCGTTAAACGGTAAGACGTACGTTGAGTCCTCAGAGTTTGATAAGGCAAACAACTCAGGGAATCCTACCGGCTGCGCCAATTAAATGCTCGGTTACGACTTTACTTAAAAAAAAAAAGATTTATTTATTTAAATGAACAGAGTGACGGCTTATTGATCTAATACAAAAGTGATAATGATAATTAACTACAATGTATCTTATTTATACTAATCTTATATGCTAACAAATCATCCTAAGTAGGACAGCTGACAAAGGAGATTTGGCCAGGGCTATCGTACTTAACTCGCGCACACGCACACTGGCTGACTCGGTAGATATTCACTTCTATTTTCCAATGGGCTATTTTTACAAGTTTTTAAAAACCACTCCAGAATGTTTTTCATTGATCAAGGAACTTGTACAATTGTTTTCAATTCTAATAATTATTTATCTCAAATTTATAACAGTTCGTATCTCGGCACGGAACAGTACGGTCGTGCGTTCGTCACCAGGCGCGAGCATTTACGTATTCAAACACGTATGTCGTTTTACGTACAATTATGCGGCGAGTGCGGTTCCCGTGTTAGGGATCGTACGTCACTCGCCGTTCACCGATGATGAGTGTGTGCGAGTGTATGTACACTCAGTGGCACGGAATCTTGGCCAAACTCAAAACACTCGATAACAAATTTTTAAGTGTGTCTTACTTAGTTCTTATTGTATAAGTGTGTAGAAGAAATGTTTACGTTAATCCCAAGAAGGCAATTAACTTAGTTAAAGTGCATTTTGGTTTGTTTTCTAAAGTTTAGTTGAATCGTGTCATTTATCGAATGTAGAGTTACGTTTTGAATTGTGATCTGGAATTTGCTAGTGTTAAGTTCTCGAAGTTCTTTGGTTTTATTCTGATAAAAAAACATCTAAAGGCGCCTTAGAATCCAAAAAAAAGTCTTTGTCACCAATTCAGATAGCACAAGCAGTGACATTAGCCAGACAAGGGATGACCCATCGTGAAGTGGCTACTATCCTTAATGTATCCTTAATCCGTTCTTCAATGCAATATGCACTAAAACGGTACCAAGAGACTGGCCGCTGCACACGCAGACCGGGAAGTGGCGGTGTACACTGCACGTCAGCTCGTGCCGACCGCTTTATCGTGATAGAGAAGAAATCGCTTCCTTACCACTGTTGAGATCCGGCAGCGGCTACAAATGTCCTGGAATGTAAATGTTAGTGAGCGTACGGTGAGAAGACGTACGGAGGATGTTGATTAAGAGCAAGAAGACCAGCCCGTGGCCCATGGCTTCTCCCACAGCATAGATCAGCTCGACTTCAATTTTCCCGCGAACATGCTAACAGGTCTCATGAGTAATGGGCAAGGGTTTTGTTTACGGACGAGTGCAGGATCGCTTTAAACGCACTTGTGGGTCGACAACGTGTGTGGAGAAGGAATGGTGAACGATATCTGGCGACTAATACCATCCAACAGTGAGTTTTGGTAGAGGCTCTATAATGGTATGGAGTGGCGTTAGTTCTGATGCACGTACAGACCTGGTCATCGTCAATAATGCTCTAACTGAAACACGGTACGTCGACTACATCCTTCAAGAACATGTTGGACCATTTGGAGGGTTTATTAGATATGACCAATTCATTTTAATGCACGAAAATGCACGTCCACACGTCGCTCATGTCGTAAATCAATACCTTCAAGTGGTTTATGTTCAAAAACTGCAGTGGCCAACACGCAGCCCCGACTTAAATCCCATAGAACACATTTGGAGTAAGCTAAAAACGTCAATTAAAAAAGCATCGAACCCACCACAAATCCTTAGCCAGCTTAGAAATGCTGCACTGACTGCTTGGCGTGACTTATCGCAAGTGAACATCAAAAATGTCATGCAAAGATGCCAGATCGAATGTTGGCAGTCATAAGGGCCAGAGGAGGAAACACGCGATATTAAAAAGTTCTAGATGTTATCAAATATTAAAGTACTAGTGGTCAAAACTGCAGTGTTTAATATCGTGTAAATGTGATTTTGCGCTTAAACTTCATTATAAACTTAAAAAAAACATTTATAAGTGAAAATGATTATAAACGTTAATTGGATGAAAAACGATCAAAATTGGCCTATTAGTTATTACAATGTAAACAAAGAAAAACTGAAGTTATGACAAATTTTATACTTGGCCAAGTTTCCGTGCCGCTGAGTGTATAACAGCGAGGATGAATTGCAGATTGAAGCCATGGCAGAAGCAAACAATGACTTGAACGTATCACAATCAAAAAGCATACAGTCAGAAATAATAGAAAGAGGACTATAGAGGATAATTTGGTAAGAGGTAGTGCCACACTGCATGCTTGCATGCAGTTGAATGTGTCCGGCACGACCGGGGAGGTACCTCTCGCTTACACGAGACTGGCGTGAAGTGACAGATGTGTTGTCGCGTTTCGTGCGGTGTGTAAGTAACCGGTGGCCTATAGTAGTGGAAGGAGAAAGGAGGGCAGCGCATCTGTATAGTTTCTACCTATATGAATGTCTATGGGCGTCAGTAGTCATGAAAATGGCTCCGACTGCTAGTTTGCCCCATACCATAAAAAAAAGCAAGGGGAAAATTCAGAGGATGGATGGACAAATGTGTCTAAAGGGACAAAAGTGAAAAAAAAATAGAAATCGCGTTCGGAAACTCGACCAAAAAATAAAAATGTTTTCACGTCATTACATCAGTCAAACAAACAGCGTTAGCAAAAGTGTTTTATTATTTTTAGTATATCGTGTTTTATGCGAGAGAGTGTCTAGTTACCTATGATCACTGATTATTGCATGTGACACAATAATTAATATAATAGATGTGCCTCCTTTAAGACGAAGAAGTTTAGTTAGACGAACCCGAAATGCTACAAACCACGCTAATTACCGATCTTATTATACTGAACAAGAACGTAACGACTGAAATTAACGTGAAAGAAGTCGGATATCGTAAGTTGAGGGTACTTCTAGCAGACATAGAAGCTTCAAATTTAAAACACAATCAATGTTTATAATATAAAACAAGGAAAATAAAAATATTTTGTAATTTGGCCCAGTTATCTAGATACGCCAACTGCATTAATAACTTTGTATTCCCATATAAATATATAAGATTACAAAGTTATATTTGCATTGCATTAGAATAATAGGTGTAGATAGATAGATATGAGGCATAACGGGAAGAATGGGTATAGGGTGTACTCAGTCCATGAAACTGAACAACATTCCCATAGTAAAATATATCGAAATATGAAGAAAAACGACATTCTGTACAAATGAAATAGGCTGAACACGCCTTATACGAGTCTCTTGTGTTATGTTCAAAGATAACTTGTAAAATGGTAGACAGAATGTACCAAAAAGAAAAAAAAGTAGAAAGAAGTGAGTCAATCTATTTATATAAAACGTAAAATATTTTTAGTATTGATATAATAATGACATACGCAATATTTTAAGACAAAAGGTCCCTTAAGAAGGGACTAAATAAATTAACCGACTTGGTGTATGTGGATCTCACAACATTTTAAAGGTTTTTTACAGGATGTTTTTGATAAGATATAAAATATACTTAAATATATTTCCGTTGTCTAGTACTCGTAACACAAGTCCTTACGGTACTTAGCACTGGGCTAGGCGACGTCGCGGCGCTCCGTGAGCTTTGGCACTAAGAGAAGTGCAGAACGCTAATATATTTTTATAGTAATGTTTATAAAGTACTTTAATTTGATAAATAAAACTTTACACACACTACACGCATTTGACACATTAATATATAAGATACACGTATCTAATTATTGATGAAGTTTCTATGTGTCTTTTGCAAGTGTTGAAAATTCTACATAAATTATTTACCTTAATTACAATGTCCTAACAATCCTACTAATATTATAAATGCGAAAGTTTGTATGTTTGTAGCTGGATTCCCCTCAGCTTTTCTTTCTGAAGCGTCCGGTTAGCGCGAGTAAACATTTTTAATTTGACATAACTAACAATCCTGCTAATATTATAAATGCAAAAGTTTTTTTGTTTGTTACTCCTTCACGCAAAAACTGCTCAACCGATTGTCATGAAATTTTGCATACACGTAGAAAGTAACTTGGATTAACACATAGGATAGTTTTTATTCCGGAAACATGTTCCTATAGGATTCCATGGGATGATTTTCTATTTTACACGGGATCGAAATTTACGCGGGTGAAACCGCGAACCGCAGATAGTATGTCATATGATATTTAGTTATTAAATACAAAAAAAGCCCCTAGATATAATTATTGTAACAGTGTGTCTGCAGCAAGACACGATGTCGTATTACTAAATTTCGTTACCTGTACCAGTAGTGTCTAAGATTATATAACCACAACTTGAAATGTCGATTTCAGTTAGCACCCGAAATGAGATACGCGGCAATTACAAAACAGGTAACCATAATATTAACTACATTAACAAAAATACTTGAGTTTACATGTAACTCAAATGTTATACAAGGTTGATAAAAGCGTGAGGCACTAAATGAAACTACGTATAGTATAAGTGCCTACTATTAATCCGAAACTATTTTAAAAAAATACGCGAAAACATTTTTTTTCAAACCAAATAAATAGCTTACTAATAAAGAAAAACCGTAAACAGCCCTTGAAGTCACGGCGGCAGCCAGCGGCGACCTCACACGGCGTAATGACCCCGTCAGTTGGCCGGCAGTCAGCTGACGTAATACAGAGTGTACGAAGTGAGAAAAAACTTTAAAAAATTCCTGTGGCTAAACTGTTGCTACGATTGATCTGAAATTTATTGTGTAGCCCGAAAATTATGCACTAAATATGTGGTTTCATTTAATGCCTTTCGCTTTTATTAACCTTGTATATGTATAGCATATGCCAATGTTGATCCCACCGCTGACGGGGAAATGTCTGCACATAAACATTGAGGTTCAGATGGGCAGGAAATAAAGAGGATTTTTAATGCAATTTTTGCAATATACAATGTTATTTTTTGGTCACCGGCCAAATTTTCAGGTTTGGTTCAGAATCAGTAATACATTCGATTTATGAAATAAAAAATATTAAAAGAATAATTAGATACAATTACTTTGTCCCATGTTGTTAAACATATTTCTTGGTCACCATGTGCATCACACTCGCGACTCACGGTAGGCCGAAGTCATAAATCTTGAAGTCGATACATTTCGTGTAAGAACAACAATTCGATGTATTTTAAGGACATTTGTATTTAATATTTTCATTTTAAATCGATTTGTATTTAATAAAATATTACAATTAGACGATAAAATTTAAAACACACTCTTGGAATGATTTCCACTATTTATTTAAAAATTTGGCCGGTGACAAAAAAATAACCCTGTATTTTAACAATATTTAAATAAATAATTATTATAAGTATAATAACGACTGTTTCAAAATATGTAATAAAATAGAAATTATAAAATGTCAACCTCTGGAGCTGTGGTTATTACTAGCACACTACTAGATCAATAGGTGACCTAACTCCTGGTCCTGATCCTAGTGGTTGTGGTGGGTGGCATGTTCAACTAAACAGCTAGTAGTTGCTAGTGGCAGTCGTGGAGTCAGGAAGTTTGACTGTCGGCGGTGGTGGTCGGGAGTACATTATCCTGTCGGTTGTGCGCCTGATCGCATTTTAGTATGAGAATGAGGGAAAGGGAAGACGGTGGCAGACTCAAGGACACTCTAGTATGCTTGTGTCTCCGCATACACTTGCGCACAGTAAGATTTCTCTATAGACATGGCCGCCGTAGCCGAATTCCGGCTGGCAGGACGCGATTGTCTGCTAATATAAATTATGATAACAGTTAATGGCATTTAATTCATTCAACTTTAGGGTAAGAGGTCTTTAAAATACAGCAAAAGTATAATCGAGCAACCACCGCCTGTGATAAATGAACAAAGAAGAGAATGGGCTCTATTTGAGACGGTAAGCTTTTCAGTGTAGTGCGCTACAACGAATTACACGTTTTTCTTGTTTCCTCCACATTTTTAAATACTAGTTACTTAATTAATTAGTAATTTTAGCCAACATTTTTGAGTATCATGAAAACCCGAAATACAAACCAAATATACCCTCATGTAAGATCATTTTCAGCATTATTAACTAAAACAAATGCGAATTTATCATTTTTAATTTAATAAAATACGAATATATACGGTTTAGTCATTTTTTATAGTATACGTACCTAATATATCCATTTTATTATTAGAAAATCCGAAATTTAAAAATATCGTTTGTACATTTCTACAGATCTACCCTCTTATAGTTCGAGCGAGCGCGGCGCACTACCCATCGGCATATAACTTTACAACAGTGGCCAGCGACCCGCCCGTTCGAGTCACCAAAGTGCCATGGAACAAAGCTCTAGAGATTCCACTGCCGAAAGGAGCTCCGCTTTATCTACAAATTGACAGTTCTGACAAAATTGTTCTTCGCATGTCCCTTCAAAGTCTTCATCCCAGGATCCTAGCAAATTCTGGAAGTCCTGAGCGCGATTACATAGAGCGAGCGTATTTAGTGTTAGAAGAGTTCGAGTGGTTTAAAGAATATGAACTACCGGCCATAAAGGCATACATAGGGACCAGGGGCTACATGGGGACAGAAGTCGAGCTCTCGCCAGGGAGGCACACGTGCAGGTAGTCACTCCGTAAAGAATCAAGTGAATTTTAATTTCCCACATAAATTAATCACTATTTAAATCTTTGTATCCCAAGTTATGCAACATAATTTTGTCAGTTTAACCTCGGAAAAATATAGCTATTTTAAAAATAAATGATTAGTGTGAGCACAAGAAGAGTAAGATAATGCACACTGCATGCTTCCACGGAGACAAATTGGGCCGGCACGGGAAGGTACCTCTAGCTTCCACGAGAGTAAGATGATAGTTGTGCTGTCGCATTTCGTGCGGCGTGTTAGTAGCCAGTGGCCCATGGAGGTGGGAGGAGAAAGAAGGGCAGCGCATGTATGTACCCTCTATGTCGTTAGTCATGAAAATGACTCCGACTGCTCGCATGCCACTAAGCTCGTAAGTCCTAAAACTTTTGTGTATACCTCAGGCACACTACACCATAACACCACAAAATCCATTTCTTTTCTTAAGCTGTGATTTGCCCGATAAGATAATAAAAAAACGATTTTTGTAACTTAGCCATCCGACAAGTTCACCAATCAGTTAAATTTTAATTTTAGGTTATGGATACATTCTACTTTGCAATGTCATGTGGCGCTGATCAGTACAGCAACCTTACTGCTGGGAACGATGCACCGCGCTCTGGCAGCGGCCGCCAAGGACTGTCCGTGGGCCGGGCGGTTCTTGTTGAACATTGGAACGTCTTTTGTTACTTGGATCAGAATCAACAGGTCCTCAATGAATTTGGCAAATGAGAGTGAATTCTATAAGTAAGTTTAATCGTGCGCGTATTAGAACATTCTCACATATTTTACAGCTTATCAATAAATCATAGAAAAAGTCAGTAGGTAATTTAAACTACATTCCTATAATTGGAAATCATCTATTTAGCATGATTTAATGGATAAATGTACAATGCCTATTTTACCTTTATCATATATATTTTCTCCAAACGTATACAAATTTTATACAAAAATATTGACAGATCTTTTATGCCGGATTTAAAATGGGACTCCAATGTAGTTGGGTACAACGTGAAGAGCTTGGAGTGGATGTTCAAGCAAGCGCTGCAGTCTCTACTGAGAAGGAGGCTTGAGCAAACCGAGTATAAAAGTGTGTGTGCAGTTCTAAGAAAATACTTTTTCGATCCCGACTTCGGTCTGCCTACCAAATATGTTCCACCTTTACCATTAAGACACATACTTGAAATGGACACTTGTAATTGTGAATTAGTAGAAGTGGATGAAGAAGAAGAAGATGAACTGGAAGAGGTAGAATTTCTTTTTATTACATTAAACTCTACTACGCTGGTAAGTTAAGTTGAGTATGAGGATATTATAATATACACCATATTTTAGTATCCTAATGCTCAAATTTTAGCCGAACATAAAGCCTATCTTGAGAAGATTATGATAATAATTAGGGTCATGACGCCGTATTTATACGTACCCCCGTAGTCAAGGACACAGCCTAGGCCTTTATACTTAGTCTAGCCATAAATACTGTTACAATCAAAAATAAAAAAAAAATTTCTGTAATTTTTATACGGTTGTTCACTGTGTTTTCTCATTTTGACGCCAATACATTGTGCAAAATGGAGTGGGGTGATAAATACAGCAAAATCGCTGTGATTGCATTACACAAAGCAGGTATGGAGCCAAATGCATTTTTTAAACTCTTCATACACTTGGTATTAGTCAAATGTTTGTGTACCGGGCTATTAATAGGTACAATGAGACTTCTCTATTTGTGACAGTGAAAGTCCATTCGCGTAATATACGAAAAAGGTGGTCAAAGCAGTAAGGGAATGAGTTCGAAGAAATCCTATCCAAAAGAAAGATATTTTCTCTGGAAATAAGGATAGCACCTAGAACCATGTCGCGTATTTTAAGAGGTATAGGACTTGCTTATAAGAGACGCGCTGGTCATTTCTTAATTGATAACTTAAAGAAGAATTCGGGTTGTAAAATCGAAACAAATACTAAAGGGGTGCGCAAAGGGAGGTCACAGATTTTTTTTTTACGGATATCAAAATTTTTTTAACAAACAAAATGACCGTATATTTTTATGCTCAAAGCTCTAAGGACGCTTCCAGTACAATCATCTGACTTCAGTGATGGTTTGGTGGGGAAAAAGGTATCAAAGTATCGGTACGAGTGTATCAAGACAGCATTCTTGAGAAGGTAGTTAAGCCCCTTAATAACACCATGTTCAATAATCAAGTATAGTCTTTCCAGCAAGACTCGGCGCCGGTTCATAAAGCTCGGTCCACACAGTCTTGGTTAGAAGTGAACGTCCCGAACTTCAGTAAATCTGAAGCCTAGTCCCGATCTTAATCCGCTGGATTATGACTTCTGGTCAGTTACACAGTTACACAGTACAGCTTGCTCTAAACGCCATTATAATTTTGAGTCCCTAAAACAATCTTTACTATTGAAAGTGAATAATTTCCCCATGGAAAGAGTGCTTCGTGCTACATGCTTCTATTGATTACTGGCTTCAACGTTTAAAGGACTCTACTGCAGCCAATAGAGACCACTTGGAATAAAGTTTTATATTGTTAATTGTTTTATATTTGTGTATTAAATTAAAATATAATAGTTATATATACTGTATATATATATATATAGGTTAAACAAATATAGGTATAGGCCAAACAAAGGTTTTTACAAATAGAAACTTATAAGGAATTACAACAGAAATGAACATGGTTTACTTAGCGCTCACAGTTTTAGGGAAAAATAATACGTGTTTTACAATACAATCATTTTAAGTACTATTATTTATTAAAAATGTGTTGTGATACTATACGCCTTGTCTGATTTACTCCGCCATGAAATATGTCAACTTCAAACGTTTTTGATAAATTATTAAATTTATTACAAGTTCGCCACAGAAAACTATTCTGCCTATAATTAGTGTTCACTTTAGGGACAGTGAAAGGGGCACTGAATCTACGTGATTTCGAGGGCACATTTATATTAATATTAGACAAGAGATCGGAGCAGTCAATCTGTCCTGATACTATTTTGGACAGGAAGGTGACGTCCGCAATATCGCGTCGGATTTCCAAAGGTAGTAAGTGATGTTTTTTACACATATTTAGGTAAAGCGTAGAATTGTAGGGAGTATTAAGTTTAAAACATAAGAATTTAACAATTTTTTTCTGGATATTTTCAATGCGAGCTGAATAAATA
>LUGF01042314.1:261905-277790 GCA_001625245.1 Calycopis cecrops
AGTGAAAGGGGCACTGAATCTACGTGATTTCGAGGGCACATTTATATTAATATTAGACAAGAGATCGGAGCAGTCAATCTGTCCTGATACTATTTTGGACAGGAAGGTGACGTCCGCAATATCGCGTCGGATTTCCAAAGGTGTTTTTTACACATATTTAGGTAAAGCGTAGAATTGTAGGGAGTATTAAGTTTAAAACATAATAATTTAACAAATTTTTTCTGGATATTTTCAATGCGAGCTGAATAAATAATGTATCTACGTGGTCAGGGTTCCAAATTTGTGACGCATATTCAAGAATAAATTAAAATATATTTATAATTAAAATATAAATATAAAGAATATTAAAATGTATTTTAAAAAATATAATTTTTCTTTGTAAAAGAACTTATGGCTAGACTAGGTATTGCAGACTTATTTATTACCTGACCGCGTCTGAAGAAGGGTAATGTTTTACGTCCGCGTACGGGTCTTTTTGCCGTGACATGACTTAGTTTTGTGTAAGACAATATAACTAGCTCATCGATTGCTCCTTTTAGTATGGTCTTCTAGTTTAGTTAAACACATACTACTGTGTAACTAACATTTTTACGAAAATTGCGCGGACGGTGGAGTATGAAATTTGGCACACATATAGTTTACGTGTAAGAGAAGTGCAGAAAGCTAATATATTTTAATAATAATGTTTATAAAGTAATTCAATAAATAAAACTTTACACACACTACCATACATTTGATACATTGATATGTAAGATACATGTATTGTAATAACTTTACGGGTTTTAACACGATAAAATATTAAAGGCCAAAATATACAGGGCTGATAAGAGGGTGAGGCATTCAATGAAACCACATATACTACAAGTGCCTACAGTTTATCCAAAACTATTAAAAAAAGTTTACGACAAGTATACGAAGATACTTTTTTCAAACTAAGTTAAATAGCGAAAAATTGTTAATACTCTTTGTACCGGCGGCTACAGCGAGCACGGGGTGAATGACCCCGGTCAGCCATAGTCGTCGATCAGCTGCGATACAGTGTGTACGAAGTGAGAAAAAACTTTAATAAATTCCTGTGGGTAAACTATTGCTCTGATTGATCTGATTTTTGTGGTGTGTCCACCAGGTACTATGGAGTAATGAGTATCGAGCTGATGAGAAAAAGTGGATACGCAAGAAGAAGAAGTTTCACGAGGTAAACCGACAACCAGCTTTTCTGCCAAACGTTAAAGGGGTGACGGACAAAATTGGCAAAGCATTGGGAAACCTAGCCATAAAAACAGTTTTTGTTCCGCCGTCTAAAGTAGCGCACCCATTACGTACAGCGAAGGATGTATTTCCTTTAATTTAAACTGAAAAATTTACTGCAAAATGCACAATCGCCGAGAGGATTAAGGAGCATATAGCTGCTGTTGAAAACCTCCTAACAAATAAATCCGCCATAGCAGAACACCTTTTAAATGCAGGTACCAATCATTGGATACAGTTCCATAAACCCAAAATCCTCTCCTCCGACCATCAGGATGGTCCGGGAAGCTATAGAAATAAAAAACAATAAAACTTTCAATCGGGAGGATGGTTTTAAATTATCCGAATCATGGAACCCAGTGATCAACAAAATTAAGACTACTCTACTCTCTGGATCTACCGTCGGACCAATCTGCGGATACAGAGAGTTGTGTGTGCCACGGTGTTTCGATCATTGAACATGAATCGGATAAAGTGTGGG
This sequence comes from Calycopis cecrops, assembly GCA_001625245.1. NCBI lineage: Eukaryota > Metazoa > Arthropoda > Insecta > Lepidoptera > Lycaenidae > Calycopis > Calycopis cecrops. The sequence goes on from LUGF01042314.1 coordinate 263,635, forward strand.
TAAATGCACCTATTTCTCATTTATAATGGGGGTAGTTGTTTGCATCAATTTCACGTCACAACAATTGTTTAATGAAACAACATTTAATGAAAACTTTGATAAAAATGAAAAGTGAATATTAAAGTAAGAAAATGATAACAATATTCAAAAAATGAATAAACTTAAATTCAATGAATTTAAATTGAATTTATTTTTAAATTCATTTATTTACTTATACAATATTGAATAACCAATAATAAATAGTTATTATTACTAATTTAATAATATTTAGTATTAATTATCTTAATAATATTTCAATTTATATCAATAAATAATACATACGGATGGATAAACTCAATTATATTGGAGCACTTGAAAAGTCTATAAACACAATTTTTTCACTAATAATTATCAATAGTAGATTATTATATTAATCAAAATATTGAATTTTAGCCACTGCTGAATATAATAATTTATCTGCACAATATGTATACACCGCACTTATATGAAACTAAAACACCTATGTAAATGTAGACACGAGAAATATGTGGAAAAATACTACGAATATGAAACAGTGAACGGCGATGGTGCCAACTTTTTTGTGACGAATTTTAAAATTTCAGTCTCATACTTTTTTTCATAACGCGCCTAAAGAAGTATAACGTCAAAAATGTGTGTACTTTAGTCTTCACAACTAAAGTAAAACTTAATTATTGTAATTCTATTCAAAATTCATTACCTAGTTACAATGTTATAACATGTCATATGATATTTAATTTTTAAATACAAAAAAGTTTCACTTAGATCGAATTACGAGCTACGGGCGATTTTTATAAAAATCGAAAAATGTACTTTATAGCATCAAATTTAAAGTGAACAGAAAAATGTGATTTTACGAGATGTTGTTTTTCATTTCTAAAAAAGCAAGGTATTTTAAACACTTTTGAATTGAAGGTATTTTAAACCTTATCTCAAGTGTAAATCACTTGAGATAAGGTTTTTTATTACATTTGCTAAGAGACAGCTACAGGAAAAACTAGAAGAAAACTGATGATGAGCAGTATACAGTCCACCATCTCTTCATCACATCTAAAACCGAATTTAGGTATAATGAGACTAATTTGCTTAGCCCAAATTAACACATTGTAACCTCCATTTGAAATTTAATTTTATATTCTCCCTTGCTTTTAAGCTGCAGAAAATTATAGCAAACAAATAGATACAATTTTACAGAGCTCTAATTACGAATATTATCTTTACTAATATTATCATCTAGCTCAAGATAGCCAGGCTGCCTGTGGATTCAGCTCAAGATTCTTTGCCGCCGCGCCCAAATGCCAAAGTGTGTTTGTTTGTTTGTCTTTCTTTCACGTCAAATCGGATAAACGGATCGATGTGATATTTAGTGTGGAGATAGTTGAAGGACTGAAGTGTGCCACCAGCTCCTTTTTTATGCAAAAAAAACCACGCGAACGAAGTATAAATTATTTGACTTTCACAGCTTGGCGAAGACGAGTATTCGATTCCTTCTTTTATTTTAAACGATGTGCTGACCAACCCGGACCTGCTCATGGCGTCCAACCTGTGCCAGCTCAGCACCAACCGGCCGCTGTGTTGTATACTGAAGGCCAAGCGGGAGACCCTGGTGCGGCAGCACGAGGCGGCCACGCTGATACAGGCGCGCTGGCGCGGCGTGCGCGCGCGGGCCTACCTGAGGAGACATATCGTTATCACCACAGACGTTATGAAATGCGTAAGTCTGCTCAGTCGTACCCGAGACTCCGTCCACAGACGTCAGACAGTGTTTGAACATAGCTCGGCACTTGTAAGTTTTACAGATGATTTCTGTTACCACTGTACCAAAAAATATAATATATATATACGTGAAGCAAAAACTTTAGGAACATTTTTACGAAAATTACGCGGACGGAGGAGTGCCTACGTAATATAGCACACTTATAGTTTACGTGTAAGAGAAGTATAGAACGCTATAAAGTGCTTTGATTTAATAAATAGAACTTTACAGACACTACCATGCATTTGACACATTGACATATAAGATCTGATACACCTAATTATTGATGAAGTTTATATGCGTCTTTTGCAAGTGTTGAAAATTCTACATAAATTGTTTATAATAGTTACAATGTTAAACTTGTCAAATGATATTTAGTTTTTAATTACAAAAAAGTTTCACTAAGATCGAATAACGATCTTCGCATGTCCACTGGTATTGATAAATATGTCACAGAAGACATTACAAACCTATACATATTTAGATCATTTGATAAAAATGTATAGAGGTGCTACCAAATACATAACTATCTATCAACTAAATAACTTAAAATGCTCGTATCGTCCGTTGAAATGAAGAAGTCGGTCGACTCCGACTCGTATTTGGCCGGTTTTCTTACATTGGACAGACTTTTTAAAGCAAAGCTGCTATCAGTGTACTGTAAAGATTCCAAGTAATATATAGATGTTTCAGTAAAATATAGTGCCAGCAGGCACAACCGGGAGGCACATCTCGCTTACATACAACAGACGTCATACCGGTAGCATATCCTCTTACTGGTAGGATATTCATGGGTATCGTCACTCACCTAGAGGCTCTGATTTCTCGTTTGCTGTTTAACCTATACAAGGTTGATAAAAGCAAGAGGCCCTAAATCAAACTACGTGTACTATAAGTGCCTATTGTTAATCTAACTATTAAAAAAAGCTTGCGAGAAGTATACGAATGTACTTTTTACTTAAAGAAGTTAAATAGCTAAACAATTAAGAAAAAATGCAAACATCCTTTTTACTGACCTACAGAGCTAGCCGCAACCTCTCACGGGCTAACGACCCTAGCCAACCGGTCTCACGGTCAGCTGAGATACGTACGATTGTGTACGAGATGAGGAAAAATTTAAAAAAAATCCTTTGGCTAAACTATTGCTCTGATTGATATGATTTTTATTGCGTATCTTGAAAATGATACACTAAACATGTGGTTTCATTTAATGACTCTCGGTTTTCAACCTTGTATAAGGTATAGCTAATTGCATACTAATGGAATACGTTCATTGAGAAAAGTACGTGGAACTGAAGTAGTGTCCCGAGCGCATCGAATGCGAGCAGCAGGATCCGGTAGTGAAGTTCGATGTAGGCCGTATTTAAAAATAGAAAAAAAGACGAAGATGAAGATATGAAACATCTACACGAATAGCAGGCATAATACTATGTTAGCAGTGGATAAATACTGGTAATCGTGATATTAAACGCAAACATAACCGTGGTAAATTTGTAGCTCATGGACAATGCGTTCGGCAACATAGACGTACTGGCGGAACTGATGAGCGAGTTTTTCGTGCTGTACCCGGGAGCCAGGAGCGCGTACTCCGTGGGCATGGCGCTGGCCGGCGGCTACACCCTGCGCCAGTACTCCGGCATCTCCGCCGCTACGCCCAACTGCCGCTGGATCCCCAACTTCCAGGGCACGTTCTACTGCCACGTGCCGGTGAAGGTGCACTTCGACCTCAAGTGCAACCTCACCAACTTCTTTACAGTCTTCGACAACGATACGGAGATGCAGATGCCGGGCCACAACACGCACTTGACGTATGAGTTTCAGCCGAACGATAGTGGGTAGGTATATATTTTGGCAAACTTTTTTTTTTTGGTAACGCAGGGACCTTTACGTACGCTACCCAGCTCAGTATCCCATCCACGCCGCCACCTGCTGATTCAGAGGGACGGGTGGAGGACCTCCGGCATTGGCTGCACTGGGCGACGGACCAACCATTAAACGGCCGCAGAGGACAGGGAGGACTGCAACGACACGCTGCATTTTCTCTTCCTCTGCAGCCCCATCGCCAACGCATCAGGCGGTGCACCCCCATCCAGTCGCGGGAGATAGGGTGCACGGCAACGACACACCGAGATACCTCTCCTCCCGCGACCCCTCCTCCATAGACGCATCTAGAGTGAGGCCTTTTAAAGCCCACTCGAAGCGTCCCCACCTGGGATCCCTCTTGGCTTCACCGTGGTTGTCCAAGCCCCAGTTACTAAGCCCCTTACCACGATAAGGTGGAGATCCGTCGAGGGAGCAAACTTATTTTATACTAGCGGTACCTTGTGCGTGTTGCTACCCCACCAAAAGCTAATCAGCATGAACTATCACAGTTATATATGAAATTCAGCGGCGCCATGTATCGTAAAATGGTCGTACCAACTCAGAAACCAGAACAACTTTACTAAATATTCTCAAATGCTTAGTACTTATACGATTCCAGAAAGGATATATAGAGAAACATTCAATTTTATATATAGTGATAATATCCTCCCAGCCGATGTCGGCTACGGCGGCCGTCTCTATAGAGACGAGCCAGATGCGCAGGACATATTATAGTGCACAAGTATGCGCGCAGACACAAGTGTACTCTCTATTCCCTCATTCTCATATTCCGATGGGACGGCAATCCGAATCGACCGGTGAGAAATCAGGCGCAGGACCGACGGCTTAACGTGCTCTCCGAGGCACGGGGGTATACCACCGCCAACTTCCTGACTCCGGACTGTTATTAGAAATTGAAAAATCCCAATAACAATTTTTGGTCCGACCCGGGATTCGAACCCAGGACCTCACGCTTGTGGTTGAACATGCTTACCACTAGACCACGAGGCAGTCAATTCAGTAAATTTTTATATAATATATAGATAATATACATGAATGTCTGTGAAACAATGGTAATACACATACTGTATTACCATTGTTTCACAGGCCTGCAGACGGAGACGGAAGGTGGCGGTGGTGGAATGTGAACCTAATCCTCGAATGATATAGCACCAGACACTCGGGCCTCGTACCGCAGCCATGCATCACGGCGCGAGAGAGGAGCGCAAGAAAGATACATATGCTAACACTGAAGGATTTGTCAGCAATTCGAATTTTATCAGCGCAGAATTTCATCGTTATACATCATCATTAGCAGCCAAAATAAGTCCACTGCTGAACATAGGTCTTCCCATAGTAAGGAAATCATCGGGAGCAACGTAGACAGGATTTAGACTAGTCTCCGTCTGCAGACCAACTCCGTGACGTAATAACTTTGTATTGCAAATTCATTTACATAATCCAATTTTCATTTGCATAATATTATGTGAGCGAGAGATACCTCCCGCTCGTATTGTAAAAAATACATTGTTTACGAAGTATTTCTATTCGGCAAGCAGAGCTCGATCGCCCAGTACACTTACATTATCACATCTACTATTTGACAATTGTATGCCGTAATTGTTTACCCAATTTTCTAGTTACACGGTCCAGTCGTACATCAGGTTGCGGCAACCTCTTGAAATGAACTCGAGTGTGCCCTGGCAACTGACGGTGCTGGCGAGCCGCCCCGGAGCCTTCCACGTGTGCGACAACGCGCAGCCGTGCCGGGAGCAGCCGCTGCCTACTGCCGTGAAGTTCCGCACCGTCGAGATGTTCGTACCCAACAGACAGAACATCCTGTGCGGGCTGCAGGTGGCGGTCAGCAAGCCGGAGGTGATCATGTTTAGAGCCGTCGCGACCAGCCCAGAGGTGCGTGCGAGACTATCAATATAGCGTCTAACAGATTAGGAAATCCCCCCCGAAGATGCTGCCACCTTGTCGTGATGCGGGGCCTTGCGGGCCTCTCTGCGGGGTTCGGACCCCATTGCACGGTTCTAACGACGTAGTAGAGACAGTTGAGAGACAGCCGGGTAGTTTAAGAAAGAGAAATCTGACCTTTTCGCCGAGGTTAGCCTGTAGCTGGAGGGACCCTCCAGTTATCGCGGAAGGTACACACAGGGATGTAATTGGTGTTGCACTAAGTGTCCAGACTGACATTGGTGTGCTCGTCAGCAAAGAACCTTGACCATTTTATTTCAGAGTACTCAACGAACCTTGTATCTTACCTAAGCTATCTTATGATTTATCTTACCTAATCTCTAGAGCTAGAAAAACTGGAACTACGATTCTCTTCAACGTCAGTTGACAGACGCCATTACTCGTGAATCCCATTGATAGTCAACATTGACAGAGCGCTGTAATGATGATAGTAATGTTATTAATTAACTAACGCGGGCGACACACAATCTACCAAGGACGTTTAAAAAAAAGGCGGACGGAGTTTCTTCAAACAATAACTAAAATCCCATAGCATGCAGCAAGGTGAACACAGATGGCACACATTGACACAATAGTATGCTAGTCAGTAGTCACCCTCCATTAGACTACGTACCGTTGTCTTGTTTAACATTTTTTACAAAATGTTGTATTAATTTGTAAGATGTGTAGTGCCCGTCATGTGTAGTGCCCGTCATGTGTAGTGCCCGTCATGTGTAGTGCCCGTCATGTGTAGTGAAATGCTGTCGAAAAAAAGCCAGGGGATAACTTTTCAAAGGTGAGCAAGGAATTTATAACACTTATTTCCGCAATTTTATTGTATTCTTAACGTTGTCACACAAGCAACATTTTCATTTAGGTACCCTGAATTTGGAAAAGTATTTTTTAGTAATATATACATTTAGTATTAGGTAAGTATTATTCTGTGTTTTATAGTTTTCCCGCTGCAAACGATGTATGGAATATGGATGTTTGTATCCCTTACGAGTTTCCTAGAAAAAGGTCTTGACAGACGTACAGACAGACAGACGGACAACAAAGTGATCCTGTAAGGATTCCGCTTTTTTCTCTTTAAGATACGGAACCCTTATTCATAAAATTATTTTATTTTTTATTTTATTCAACAACGGTACACAGACAACAGATTAAACATTACAAAATATATAGAATTTCAATTACTTCCAATTTCAAATCTGATATCCAATTACAAATGTACACAGCGTTTAAATTACAAATTATAGAGCACTACGAGTAATAAACAAAAAGAAAAGAAGACAAAGTTACAAGTAACTTACAATTATTATTCATTAATAAAAAGGACAAGACCTTTTTTGAGTGTGTAAAAACTACAGAAGAAAATGTCAATTTGTGAGCATATGGAGTTATAATTATTTCTAATTCGTGATAGTGGGTTATTCTGAGACACATTATTGTTGCTGCTTGCTAGAAAATATGGAAAATAGCTGTGCATTTCGCATAGATCGGGATGGTACTTTAAGTCTAACTGGCTTCTTAATTGGCTACCAAGTGAACTATTTAAAATTTTGTGTAGTATGTGCAATTCGCAAATCCATCGTCTTATTTCTAGACTTATAATTTTATACTTTTTTGAGTCGATTTTCGTAGCTTCTTATTTTAGGCCTTATCTAAACCTTAAAACAAAGCACTCTAACGAACCGCCCTGTATGGCTTCTATTCTATCTGTGTGTGTTCCATACACAAGAGCCCACACAGACGAACAATATTCGACTATGCTTCTGACTAGACAGTTGTACAAAGTTAGTAGAAAGCTTATCCGTTTGAAAGACCTAAGGTAAGCATTACACAGTAAGGAGGACAATATACGACCGGCCTTGCTGCAGATGTGACCATAATGAGGTCTAAAGGACATAGCAAAGTCAAATATTACCCCTAAATCACGCACCACATTGACTCTATTTATTATCTCTCTCTATTTATTATCTGTAATCTTGTAAGTAAAACTAAATGGTGTTTTATGTTTAGTGAATGCGATAGCCAGAAATTTGTGAGTGTTTAATAACATATCGTTTTCGTCACACCAATCAGTAATTTTATTTAGGTCAGATTGGAGTTTTTCGCAATCACTGTGATCAGATACGTCTAAAATTTTATACCATCTGCGTAAGCTAAGCATTGACTATTGGTACCCCTGACGTTGCTATGAAACGTTACGTTAGAATAGATTCATATTAATTGTTGACGTTCAAAAAGTAATTTCTGTAATTCTATTTTGAATAAAAACTTTTTCATTTTTTTTCATTTTCATTTAATTTTACAGTTAGTGCTATAAACTTTCGAGACATTTTATACAAAATAAATTTCTGAACGCACTCATCAAGAAAAATCATAGACAGCATATAAAAAGACATTTACACTTTTGAATGTGTACCTGTAGAAAAAATCTTAGGTATTATTTTCGGAAATAAAAATTAAATAATATATAAATTAAATAATCAATGAATAAGTTACACAAATGAATCTCTAAAACGAACAAATATAACAGTACCTGATCTTTCGAGACATTTTCCACAAAATAAATTTCTAAACGCACATATGAATAGTTGTTGCAGTATTTGACAGAGTTGGACAACAAATCTTTGACATCTAATAAACAAATCAACATTTACTGAAATGATTAAATATTAATTACACCTATTGAGTTTTCATTGTTTTTAAGATGTATTCTGCTATTCGGGGCAGAGACAAATCCAACGAATCAATAAGCATAAAAATTGGTTCAGCAGATCTCGAGTTACAAGTGTTGTAACAAACCCGTCTGTTTTATGTAAAACATAATAACAGGGACAGAAAAGCGGGCAGAATTGTTGATGAGAGTAATAAATATTTTGGAACGGGTTTTCCTCCCAATCGGACTGACGTGTCAAGAAGGAGCCGAGCCGTGCTGGGACGCGCTTTAGTATTCCATATGCGGAATTACTTCTGGTATCCACTCTGCAATATGTTATTATTGCACTCACGTTTCTAGAATTTCCAGCGTCTCTCTGCAGCTCCTGAGATTAGCTTGAATATTATCATCGTCGTCCGTCCGGTATTTGTTCTTTACTCGTAGTGTTGTTACTCTTAATGCATCGACATCTCAAATATAACTACTAAATGAATTGTTTCATTCAAGACAAAGACAATTTAGGAAATAATATGATGCACTGGCCCTACTTGCTCTCGGATCTCTAAAAGTTTACGTAACAATGATTGTTGCAGTTGAAGATGGAAGCAATACTGACTGCTACTGAAGAGTCCAAGTTGAGCGTAGTGAGCCGACGCTACGGGACGGGCGAGATCTTCTGGCCGTACATCCGCTTGCAGCCGCCCGAGTCGAAGCTGTCCAAGTCGGACAGAACGCTATCTGTAGGTTTATATTTTAAATATACCGAAGCCTTTTTCTCTAAGACTTTTATCTCTAAGACATATTACTATTTATGTATAGTATATAGACAAACCTATGACGGTTTCGGTATTTTATAATTATGTGACTTGTTTGTCAGTTTTTAAAAATATGACGATGAGGTATAATCTCGCTTACACGAGGCTGGCGTAAAGTGACAGCTGTGCTGTCGCGTTTCGTGCGGTGTGTAAGTAGCCGGTGGTCCATGGAGGTGGGAGGAGAAAGGAGGGAAGTGCATCTGTATAGCCTCTATGCGGATGTTTGTGGGCGTCGGTAGTCATGAAAATGGCTCCAGCTGCTCGTTTGCCCTCCTATATCATATAAAAAAAAAGGTATAACCGTCAAAACTCCTTAATATTGACTGTATCCTTATTACTACCAGTGGGTTGATTTGATTAATTCTAATTACTAATGTTTGAAATAGTAAGCAGCTGGTCCTATAATAAGCAGGTCAGCATCTGGTGACGGGAGACTGAAGTAATCACTGTAAAAGAGACGCCGCATATTTAAAAGTGAATACTTTCTGCTTGAAACGTTAAGTATAAGGAACTAATTGAAATAAAATCGTTATAGGTATCTCAAGAAAATAACGCAGGCTCGCCGAGCTTTAAATGTTTCGCTGTTATTTACTTGTAACGACGATATCTCAAAAACAATTCATCTGATTGATATAATGTGAAGAGCAATTTTTATCTGCGTTAAATGCCTAAGCTAACTACTCATTTGGATTTTTTTTTGAGGGCAGGGAGAGCAGCCGGAGCCATTTTCATGACTACCGACGCCCACAAACATCCGCATAGAGGCTATACAGATGCGCTGCCCTCCTTTCTCTTCCCACCTCCATGAGCCACCGGCTACTTACACACCGCACAAAACGGGACAGCACACAGCTGTCACTTTACGCCAGTCTCGTGTAAGCGAGAGGTACCTCCCCGGTCGTGCCGGCCCAATTTGACTGCATGCAAGCATGCAGTGTGACACTACCTCTTACCAAAAGAATACGGATTAATATTTAACTTAAGAAAATAGCTTTGAAAATAACGCGATGGCTTTGATTAAAAGTTTTAACATAAAAGCGGTATATTAAAAAGTCCGTAAAAGATAGAGATATGCCATCGCGGACTGTTGGGGTTTTATGTCCCAACAATGAGGATTCCTTCAACGCATAATATTCATGCGAATAAAACTCCGGGACATAGTGGACTGTATATATTTTGATGTAATGAATAATTATGAAAGCCAAACAGAAGATGTGATGTCGAAAATGGCGGAAAGGTGAAGATTGAAGAAAGAAAAGACGCCAAAACCGGAAGCCCCCTCCAGTCGAAACGTCTCTGGTCTGCGTTCCATAGACACGGTGCGGAACGGTCGCAGTGGTGTGGCCAGCTCGACGGCAGCGCCCCCATTCTTCCGAACACGGACTTTTTTATAATATTTTTATAGATTTTAAAGTTGCTAGTACGTTACTCAACTGTATCTTTGCTAGTTTACGTGGCGCTCGTGAGGAAAGCTGCCAGTTGGCGAGATTTTTTGTAACCTCTTCAACATTTAAAACCATATTTCTTCTAATTTACATTAAAACCTCACCTCACCCAGTTTGTTTAATCTATATGTGAATGCACTGATAGAGGAGCTGAGCAGCACGCATGTTGGCTGCCACATCGACGGAGTATGTTTTAATAACATTAGGTATGCGGACGATATGGTGCTGCTGAGCGCCTCTGTCTGCGGGCTATCTAAACTACTCACAATTTGCGAACGATACGCTTTGCAACATGGACTACGTTATAACACCAAAAAGAGTGAATGTCTTGTATTTGTATCCAGGGGCAAATGTTCAGAATCAGTACCACCTATCAAAGTGAATGGCGTCAAATTAAAGAGGGTTGATGAATTTAAATATCTCGGTCATATGGTAACGTCCGACCTAAGGGACGACAAAGATATAGAACGGGAGCGAAGAGCGCTGTCTGTGAGGGCGAATATGATAGCCCGCAGGTTTGCAAGGTGCTCGCCGGAGGTCAAAATTACTCTGTACCGAACATTTTGTTCCTCCTTCTACACCTGCAGCCTGTGGCTAGAGTATTCGCAAAAGCAGTACAGCGCTCTTCGCGTCCAGTACAACAATGCCTTCAGGGTGCTGATGGGGCTGCCACGGCACTGCAGCGCGTCGGGGATGTTCGCGAGCGCGAGGGTCGACTGTTTCTATAGCATTATGCGTAAGCGATGTACATCCCTGGCTCGTAGGGTACGGGCCAGCTCCAACACCATATTGAAGGTATTGTCATGTAGATATGATGGTCAGTACATGAACCACTGCTCTATGGTACATGCACTGACAAACACACAAATGGCCAAGTGTGGTCGTTTTGTTAGAAGAAATTTAAATTCAAAATGTGTATCGTTTAGGACTGATAATGATGATGATGATGAATAATAAATATAGCTAGTGACTTATGTAAAATGTATTCTATGTCTATTGTATGTGTAATGTAATGTAATGTAAGAAAATAATAATTATGAATGTATTAATTAAAAATGAATTTAATGTAATTTTTACTAACATAGTTTTAAGTATTTCGATGTTACTAACAAATATATTATAGATCTGGTCCGAAATAAACATTATTATTATTATTATTATAAAACATAGCAAATTATAATATACTTAAACCTTTCTATAGAGTCACTCTTTCTATTGTTGAAAACCGTACAAAAATACGTTTGGTAGTTTTTGAGCTTATCGCATTCAGTCAGACAAAAAGGCGCGGATAGGGACTTCCTTTTATAGTACTTATAAGTAGATGAGTCACATTTGACTACTTAACATTTGGCAAGGATGGAGGAAACGATAAAAAAATAATCGGTCCAAAATGAAAGAGAGTGAAAATAGAATGATGGAAGCACTCACTAAACTGATTGCTAACTGAGTATCCCTCAAACTATAAGCCAAAACATAAATGTCAATAACAAACAATACACTTTAATAAACTGACTTTATTTCTTTGAGATTACAGAAAGTGAACATAGTAGGTATACCTACTTATTTCAAACAAAATTTTCTTATTTAATTTTTTTTTCATTGCAGTTTATGAAATCGAGGAGCTCTGTAAAATCTTCGATAAAGGTAATAAAATCCTCATCGTTGCTCCAGTAAGTGTCAAATAGTAGTTGAATGAACATTCCGCCCCAGGCACAGGCGTCTCACCAGTTGCGAGGCGAGCGCGTCCTGAATTTCATTAAGCGACCGTCCACTTTGCCTCAAAGGACCGGTCGAGTTCCGAGCGGCTCGGGTCCTGTTGATCCGAGTTGAACACACGTGTTACTCATGCACAACGAAATTTAGTGTTTATACCTAGCAATTCAAATCGATCCCAATTGTAAAACAAAATGTATTGGACTTGAAATACTATGTGACTGCTTATTGAATTAAAATTATATTGTAAAAAAAAAACTGCAAGTGCCACTTGTTGTGTATGACAGTTGACAATAATTGTACGCGGGTGGTATTTGTGTCCGCAGTCCCTACGTCTAGGCTTGGAACTACTCGACCTCATTGTATTTGTACAGTAGTGTATGCAGTGCATAATTATCCGATATAGATTTAGTTGATTGTTTGCGCAGTTTAAAGAACCGAAACTCCGTCAAGACACACCAAAAGGAGAGACTTCGATGTTTACAATAGAGTGAGTAATGTTTAATGATTGTTATTTACACTCGATTATTATTGTCCATGTGGTGAAATAAAAACCGAACGAGTCTGTCCACGCCTTCTTCTCAAGAACGTACGGAACTGAAATTCGTATTAAGAACAGGTGTTCAATCCCCTATAGGTGTAAGGAGTACAGAATAAAATATACGTTCTACGTCAACGCAATCTAAATATACTTCTACGTCAACGCAATCTAAATATACGTTCTACGTCAACGCAATCTAAATATACTTCTACGTCAACGCAATCTAAATATACTTCTACGTCAACGCAATCTAAATATACTTCTACGTCAACGCAATCTAAATATACTTCTACGTCAACGGAACCTAAAGATACTGAAGATTATGTGCATGTTTTGGCGATTCGCGCTATAACTGAAACCTCAACGGGTACTTCTCGCCGCGCTGCTGTCACCACAGGGAGGTACCTCTCCGATCGAGCTCGATCGACCCACATTACACTACTAACAGCCATGAGAAAATGAGTAACGACTACCTCGCGGTCTAGAGGTAAACATGATCAACCATAGACATAAGGTCCCGGGTTCGAATCCCATTTCAATTTTTAATAAGAGTCCGGAATCAGGAAGATGGAAGTGTTACACCCCGTACCTCAGAGAGCACGCTGATCTGTCGGTCCTGCGCCTGCCTCCTCTCCCGTCGTGTGAACGATGGAGTAGAGAGTGCAGAGTATATGCAGATACAAGTATCTGCATATACCTACACTAGTGCGCTAAAATATGTCCTGCGCAGTGCGCAGTTGGCTAGTCTCTCGGAGATGACCGTCTTAGTCGATATTCGGCTAGGACGATATTATGTAGTAATAAAACAATGAATTCCGTAGAGTGCGGGCACCAGACGGCTGGCCGCTGACCGCGGAGCAGTGGCTGAGGGTAGACGAATACCGCAACAGCCATGAGGAGCACAGGCCGAAGAAGAAAGAGGGCCAGAAGGAGAAAAAAGAGAAGGTGAGAGCCGCAGTTAAGTGCCGCATGTACGGTCCTCAGTCTGAGGCCAATTCTACAGAGTGTGTATCGTTTTATTTAATTATAGCTTCCGCCCGCGACTCCATCCGCGCGGATGTCGGTCTTCGCGTGGATGGATTTTTTTTTCTACATATTTTTCCAGGATAAAAAGTTTATGCCCCATCCCATTTTATGCCCAGGATAATAAGGTATAATTATACCAAGTTTCATCGAAATCGAACCGTTAGTTTTCACGTGATGCCTGAACATACAGACAGACAGACACAATTTTTTTTTAATCGCATATTTGCGTTTGGTATCGATCCAGTAACACCCCCTGCTATTTATTTTTTCAATATTTTCAATGTACAAATTGGCCCTTCTTCTTTTGACGATCCCTTGCCATTGTCATCCATCTTTTACCGGCGGTCTTTATGAT
>LUGF01042317.1:13670-41575 GCA_001625245.1 Calycopis cecrops
ACGGTATTGGACTGAGTATCGAGTCCAACATAGGTATGGGGCCCACTTGGGCTCCTAGATATACGTAAATGTTGAATACATTGCATTAACAAAAAAAAGCAGAACAAGCATGTTAAAACTGAAAAAAACGATAAGAATGCTTTCAAAATAAATTCGTTATACCGTTGGAGCTTTCAATTAAGCTAAAGGTAACTTTGTACTTCTCACATAATAAAATATTGTACATAATGAAGTCATCAGATTATAATATTAAGTATCATTTATTTTTCGCTCACGTTGTTCGAACAATATAGAGAGATATATTCTCTAGAAAAACATAGCTATTCTTTTGATCCCAATATCTTATATGTAAAAAAATATATACCTTTATCAAACTTATCAAAATTGTATGTGTAGCGTCATGTTAGCATATTACCTCAGAATTCTGATTTAAACAAAACTGTTCGTAAAAGATTTCTTATCTCTTTTTTTGACGAATTTATAGAAAAGTTTTATAAGAGAAAGATATTTTAAAATCGCTATAATAATCAACGAACTTTGAATTTGTTTATTTGATGAAAAAGGGGGACTACAGTACATTGTAGTAAAGTTAGACTGGCGCTATTGGGGTCCATTTTCGAATATTGTGTGGCCTAATTTAGATACGAGGAAGTAGTAACTGGATATCTGAACAAGCTTGTTATATTGTATTGGAGATAGAAATGATCTGTATTTCTACCTCCAATATTCAAACAACTCCTCAAAGCTCCGTGACATCGATATACAACTCTTACTGACTAAGACAATATGATTTTATAAGTCCGGACATATAATTTTGTGGGTGCACCCTGCACAAACACAATTACACTAATAATTTCATCATATCGTTCAAAACTCTCAATCAACAAATTTAAAACGTACCCTCCTCGCAGGCTACTTCTATACAAAAAAGAAATGTAAATTATATTTTGTATTGCATATAATTAAAAATGTATTCGTTTATATATTTAAATAAATCTTTAATTAATGAAGCCCGCTGAGTTTGTTTCGCCGTTTCTTCTCAGGACAGGGCAGGGTTGAACAGGTGGTAGATGAAATTTTTGACGTTCAAAAAGCAATTTTTTTAATTCTATTTTGAATAAAAATATTTTGATTTTGATTTGATTTTGATATTCGATGGAACGTCAGTCTGACACGTAGCCAGTTGAGACTGGATCCGCATGTTATAATTCGTAATAGCCGAAAATCCCATAAATGTTTTTCTGCTTCTGAACTTGCTTACCTCTAACCCCGATACTGCAGGAACAAGTCGTATGATTGCATCACTGACGAGACTTGTTTTAAGCTGAGGGCAATTTATTACCGGCTTGTTATCTGACCATTATCTCAAGAATAACTCTTAGGTGGCCTTTATTAAATTTCCCCAGACGAAATTGAATTGAAGAGATATTGAATAATTTAATAACTAAACCCGTCTATTACTCAGTATTCCATCAGCCAAATTTGTCGCATCCATGAATAGGTCCCTTTAATTCAGCCAAAAAGTTTTAACGAGAAAACTTGTGCTTGCGGCAAATATTCGGATTGTTAATATTTTAATTTACATTTCGCGCGATATGGATTTATTGGGTATTTCTCTCAATTGTTTTGTACATTGAAGAGTTCGGACTAACTTTTACGCCTTTGTTGCGAGTGGATTATTGTTGAAGTATTTTCGTCACCCGGAATTTCGAAGTTGAAATAAAGTTATAGGAAAGGATTAAATATTGAACGGGACAAAACTATGTCTTCAGGAATCAGCATCATATATCAGTTTTTTTATATAGTACAGTGGGACAAACCACGGAATAGATAAAAGAGATATCTATTCCGTGGGACAAACTAACAAACAGAAGATTTTAAGGACAAGCCCATAGATAATCGCATAATTGTTATGCAGATGCTTTGCTCTCCTTTGGTCCTTACATCTACTAGAGAACTTATAAATCGATGTAGAATATGCGATAGTAGTAGTATGCGATAGTATCACATATTTGTTAGAACATTATGCTGTTTTTGTTGGTATGAATATAATAGAAATTTAGAAAATATTGTTAAGTGAAGTAATATTGTAGCGAGAGCTTCTTATAGTTTTTAAAATTATTATATGTATAATAAATTTCTTAGAAAAACTTTTTATCATTTTAATATCATTTTTAGTAAATTCGCTTAAAATAAGTTGTACCTATTTATTTCCTCTTTTTTTTGCAAATAAAGTTTTATTTTAAGGACTTTTCAATTTGTTATTGCTATTTAATTATCAGATTATTATTGTTGATATCAAAAATTCATTTTATTGAATTTATTGAAATCAAATTACCATATAAAATGGATATATGGCGCAAAAATGGATCACCATTTGCGGAAAACAAAATTCCAGAAATGCTGAAATTAGTCGTGGATTTCAGTATTTGAAGTCGTATTTTCACAGAGAAAAATGGGGAAACAAATTGTATAAACTGTTTTTTTTCGTATACCTACCTGAGCACCTGTGATATCAGCAGTTATGTTTATTTCAACTTTTGTTTCCAATATTCCACTGAAGGCAACACAAGTGAAACCGCCGCGGGCAACTTGTATTAAAATAACTTAAACGAGGTACAACGATCGAATATTACACCCAAATCTAACACCAAGTTAAGAACAGGATCAGATAATACACGTCGAACGCGCCTACTTCAATATATTTTATTCGCGTCGCTGAGCGTTTGAAATATAGAAAAGCAATACGACGTACTTCAATTGAAATACATGTCTCGACGAGGGATTCGGCGTCGTTGAATGTGTTTTATCATCCACAATGGCGCCTCTGCGATTACGTTTAAAACTCCATTCGATCTTTTTATATTACAATCATCGGATTATCTGCACATTTATTATGATAACATGAGTACTTTTATTTGATTTGGTAGGTACTTGTCTAAAAAAAGACTTAAGCCGCATAGAATGAAATAAATATGGGGAGCGAAATCATGTTCCATTTCAGCATCATTTTTGCGTGTTTTTTATAGTAGAGTTGGGCAAACGATAAGTCTCTATTAATCACCGACTCTCACAAACATCCGCATCGCTAAGACGTGATGTGATCGCTCCTCGAGTAGGCCACTGGAGGCTGACGAGCGTCAAAAACTGGATCATCCATAAAACGCATGGCTGTTACTTTAACGCAGTAGGCGATTATTTATCGCGCGATAGATTACGCGACGCTTAGATGGATAGTTCAACCGATAGAGGTTAAAACAGATTATACCTTTCCCTTCATGAATATCTTTGGGCAATGGATCGAAATTGATCAATATAATAAGTCTCTTGTCGAGCAATTATAATATCATCTGCGGGGAAAGATAATGTAGACGTATTCCACGGAGGACCTCATCTCACTGGTGGGCAATGGTGAATCAGTACAGAACGACAACTCTGATGCTGTTGATATTCAACAATGGAAATACTTCACAATGCAAACTCTAACATAATCCGCGTATAAAACTTACAAAACATTATATTTTTAAAACGAAACATATTCATTTAAAATGTATCAAGCCGTACATTCCGTGCAGTGCATTCTATTCAAGCATATTTCATGCGCAGTTAAAATGTTAGAAATTATGAAATTACACAAGAAATATGTTTTGCAACATGAAAAATGATGAAAGCAGCAAACTGGCCTTTAAATGGAGTAGGAAGCAATGTAATAAATGATACGTCGAGATTGTTCCGTCTGCTGTACTTTAACACTATCTCGGCGCGCGGCTCCGCTTGATGGATTTACAACACGCCGCCGCGAATACTTTTAGCGCGCCGCCGCCGCCGCGCTAAAAGTATTTCTTGTATGCGAGAAATGTTTGATTAACGCCGTTTTAATGGCGCCACGTGGAATTACGTTGTTAAGTATAACATAATTCATTATACACATGTTAGTAGGGGAGTTATGGAATATAGTACATACCTTTAGTGTTATGTTAGAGGTGACATGGGGTCTGCATCTTGATATAAAAAATTAGTGATCGGAAAACAACGACAAAGAATATAGGTATTGTATAGCGGGTAAACAAGCTTTGAGCAGTAAACGACATTTCCATTTTACCAATGTCAAGCGGATGACTTATACTTAAGCCGTCCCATTTAGGCCATGCAACTTTTATTAATCCAGCTAAGCAACAGTCCAACCGTCATTAGTGGTGCTCGTTGGCTTCGCCGGCCATACCTTAAAATAATCAGTGCCTCCAAAGTATATAGTTTTAGTTCGTTAATTGTCTGTATATTTCGTTCGTTCTTTATGAACTCTGGTGGTTGGTGATAGAACAGCCGTGTCATTAGCTACTTTGTTATTGAGGCCTGATAGTTATTTTTTTATCAACTTTGTCTATAGTTGAATGTTCGTCTGGAATGTTATGAGACGCCAATCTAAAGGCGTATACATTAACTCTTAAAATAATCTCTTAGTTTGTGAACTCATCGAACATATTAATTTCAGCTCACGGGTGCGGGGTCTCAGGCAAATATCCAAGTAATAACATGCGCCATAAACCAACACAACTTACTTTCTTCTCAAAGCAACCCCTCGATAATAACTTCATCAATGAGCTCTAGTTTTACCGACGTTTATATGTCGGCAAATGATGTGATTAAAATTAATACGCGCTTGTACTCGCCTTGATTAGAATATTAAATAACAAAGTGTTGATTGTGTTTCCTTTTTCATGGCAATTATTTAAATTGGAATGTTGACAATGTCGCCTTTTTAATGCGTTGATTAAAAACATTATTAACAATCATTAGTTTACAATTTCATTCATTAAGAAAAACTAGAAATCTGTTGTCCTCTTTACTATGATACTAACATAGGTATTTACATCTTAACTCATGTTATAAAATAAAAATCATAAAGACGGTTAAACTTTAATTTTTTGAAGAAAAAACGGAAATTGTAACGATACGTTCAAGTAAAAATTCTAATTTCAATCATACCAATATTATAGCGTAAAAAATGTATCCCAACACATCCATAATTTACCTAATCGAAATGAATGTACAAAGGTTTTATTTGTAATATTTTTAGGTTGAAATACGGAGGTAATCTGATGGACCCAGGTAGATTTATAAACAATTTTTCAGCTTCTCGCCATTTTATTTACTCAACGGCTTATTTGTGTTTTCGTCTAGTAAATCCGGCAGCGCGTTAAAATGACGATAATAAAGTACCGAGGAAAGTAAAATTGCGTATGTAACAGGCTCACTTTTATATTTGAAGATAGCATCGTAATATACGGCGCCTACACGAGAGTCCGCATTGGCGGGCTGATATTGTCATCGTTGGGAACTGTGAGGTCTTAAAATCTCAACCGAGGGTATAAGGGTTGGGTACATACATTTTATGCGACACGACGTGATTTGATTTGAATAAATAGTTTCAGGGCCGACGCCTGATATGTAAATTCGCTCAGAGCAACGACGTATAAATATATAAAGAGAAACAAGGGATCAGCCGCGCGGCGAGCTAACCGCACGTTTTGTGACCCTCTTAATGTCCTTTAGTTGTAAGCCGATTGTTTTCTGTTTTTGTCCAATTGACGTCCAGATTTTGTGCTTGGAAAATGTGTTTCGTTAGTAGTTAGTGTATTTACTCGTTAAAATATGATTTAAGATGATGAGTGAGTGAGTAAAAGCAATGTCTGGTTGATGTGTTACACCGCCACATGCACCTTTCACCACAGAATCATTTTCGCTTGAGTTTAGTACCTACTGGCATTTAGCTGAAGGGAATTCATAATATTTTCCCACTCGTAACTTCACTTTTAATTCCAATCAGTGGTCTGCCCCCCGATTTAAAGTCATAAGCATATTAATATACAGTATGTTTGTTTTTTTTTTTTGTTTTCGCAGGGGAATGCATTTACGCACGATACCCGGGAGCCTGGGTTGCCCTGAAACCGGGCCTGTGTCGGGCTCGGCGTTTGGTACGCCCCTACCGACTAAACCCCTGCCCCGGATCTAAAAGCAACAGGGCGCCTCCAGCGACAGGCTGGCCTCGGTGAGAAGGCCAGACTCTTCCTCCTTAGGAACTGTCCGGCTGCCTTTGAACAGTCCCTTACTCCACGATGGAACCGTGCAATGGGGTCAGGTTCCCATCCTAACCCCAGGTCCCAAAAACAAAAAAAAAAAACAAAAAAAGTATGTTTGAGTTAAATGAAGGCATGATGATCAAATTGTTGTAAAAATTAACTTAGTATACAAAGTTTATTTATATGGCTAGTAACTCCAGCAGCGCGTTAGCGCTGATGTGCACAGTTATATTTGTAGTACGTTATTTATTTACATCAACTATTTAATATGCCCCGATTTGAACCAACATTGAATTCAACAAAGTCGTGTGATACAAAAGGTTCCAGAATTTATAGCAAAACGAAAAAAGAAATCACAATTGAAGCTTTATCAACATCCCTAGAATCTGCATTCCGCAAAGAATGCGCAAATGCTAACAAATGCTAGTGCTACTCGACGTAGTCCAATAAATAGTCCAATAAATAGTTTATTTAGGATCCGAAGAGATGAAGATCCATCTTGCTGTGGTGTCGATAAAAAAACTTAACAAATTGTACTATTATTTTTTTTTATTTTTTTTTCCAACTCAATATAATATCAACGTAATAGTTCCACACGTGACCACAGAACGCTTTTATCCTGATAGGGTTTTGCACAAATATTTACTGTTATTATTTTCTTAGGAACATACAAACTTTGCGTAATTAATGTTATAAAAATAAGAATTTGGGGTCTTTGAACTTTATATTTTTTGTATATTGTGCTCTAGATAAGTAACGGCGATAAACAAAATATGATAAGAAAATAAACAAGTGAATAAAAAAGTATTTTATGTTTAATTTATATCAAAAAGTAATGTCTAGACCGATAGTTTTTATTAAGAAAAATCCAATAATTCCAAACACAACAGTTCTCATATTCCGATGGCAGGGCAGTCCGACACGACCGGAGAGAAATCAGGCGCAGGACCGACGGATTAATGTGCTCTCCGAGGCACGGGAGTGTAACACTGCCAGCTTCAACTGTTATTAGAAATTAAAAAATCCCAGTTACAATTTTCGGTCCTCGCCGGGATTCGAACCCGGGACCTCACGTCTGTGATTGAACACGCTTACCACTGGACCACAAGGCAGTCAAACAAAGATTTGTAATAGGAACATTGGCAATGATAAAATATTCTAGCGCCCGCGTCCTATAAAAGTCATTTTCTAAATTTTAATTTGTTCAAGAAGTTATAATAATATAAACGTAATATAAACGTAACTGTACCTAAGTATTATAAGCACTTTAGACACATACATCCGTAGCCTGGGTGTGGTTTGAGTCCGCAACCTCTGGTGTAACTTAGACATCTACGCCAATCGATCAGGACAAAAAATCATTTTTAATTTATAAAATCGTAAAATTTATTAAACGTACAAAATGTACGTTGATCACCTTTTGGTTTCATTATATTCTTATTTATGAACCAGTTGCATTACAGCGAACTGCCGCAGCACTATAAAAATAAATTAACTATCAATATCGCGGATCTTGGAATTAATTACGTATAATTTTATTCGATTACACAGGATTTATATCAGATCGGGAAACAAATTGAATTGTACATAAAAATGTTTTACAATTACGAATTGCTACATGCTTACATGATGCCGAATTGGCCGGCACGACCGGGGAGGTACCTCTCGCTTACACGAGAACGGCGTAAAGTGACAGCTGCGCTGTCGCGTTTCGTGCGGTAGGAATAGTAGGTAGGAGAAAGGAGGGCAGCGCATCTGTATAGTCTCTATGCAGATATTTGTGGGCGTCGGTAGTCATGAGATCGGCTCCGACTGCTCGATTGCCCCCTATAAAATTAAAAACTACATAATTAAAACTTTGTTGTAGAGCTTAATTAACCGAACCGGTATAGCTTATACGATAGCTCAGTAAAGCGACAGCAATGCTGCATTTCGTGCGGTGTTTCCGGTGGCCTAGTGCACCAGAAGGGGGAAGAAGGCCGTCAGCATTCGCCAAATGCATCTAACTGCTCGTTTGTCTCTTTCTTATTACTACTTACAGACCGCACGAAATGCGACAGCGCAGCTGTCACTTTACGTCGGTTTCGTGTAAGCGAGATGTACCTGTACGGTCGTGCATGCCTGGTCGTACATGCATGCATGCAGCCGAATTGGGCCGACATATTGTATGCTGGACTCGTATGGGGCAGGATATATTGTATGCTGGACTCGACACACAAAAAGGACAAATATACAGGCGCTACATAAAGTTTTCGGCATCGTTTTTCACCTTTTACTTTAGCTACATGATTACCACGAAATTACATTTGAACGTAAAACTGGAATATTTTTTATCAAGGTTAATAAGACAGTTAATCTGGCCATTCATATGGTTGGCTCACGGCTTATTACTGAGATAAAAGATTTTTCTAGCGTTTTATTTCTTTTCATTTTAGCAAAAAACAGTTTCGCGAGTACATTCTACTAATATTATGAATGCGAAAGTTTGTATGTTCGTTTGTTTGTTCTCCTTCACGCAAAAACTGCTGAATCGAATTTCATGTAATTTGGAACACACATATAGGATAACTTAACTAACACATACGATAGTTTTTATCCCGATGCCATGGGATGATTTTCTATTTTCAACGGGATCGAAATTTACGCGCGTGAAACTGCGGGACGCAGCTAGTCAGTATATATTACAGAAACAAAGTGATTTTGTTATAAGTGTTGCATAGACGTGTTGTCTATGGTTTGTCATAGACAATGTACTGGATACCCATACCACAGATGATATCTATGGTTAGGAACAGATGACATTCTAAAGGGCTATCTTTGAAAAAAAAAGCTATCTTTGACAGTACGCCGGTGGCGTGGCTAGTGACAGCTTCCAGCTCCACTGTAAGTAGAGAGATCTTAGGCATTGTTGGTAAACCAACATGTTATAGAATATTATAATATTAGCAAATATCTTGCATCTAAGTTCATATTTATTTTTTACATGTGCCAACACTGTCAGTTTTTGTATCTGCCTCTTCCTGTGTAACAAGCTAACGAAATAGACATGTGAAAGTTGCTCCCGTTCTTTTATTTGGATCAAGCCCCTAAATCTTCAAACCTACAGTCCGCTGCCTGGGCAAGGAACCTTTTTCCATCAGGCAGTTGTCAACTCTGATCTGTCAGACTTGTCCTACTTCCACGTGACTACTGTTGAGCTATCGAGGCTCTAACAAACCGCACGAAACGCGAGGCTATAACAATCTCTTCAATCCGAATAATATTTTTTTTTTTATTTTTTTTTATGGTATAGGGGGGCAAACGAGTAGTTGGAGCTATTTTCATGACCTAGGCTATGCAGATGCGCTGCCCTCCGTTCTCCTCCCACCTCCATGAGACACCGGCTACTTACAAACCGCACAAAACGTGACGATCGTGCCGGCCCAATCGCGCTACATGCATGCATGCAGTGTGGCACTACCTCTTACTATTGTAGATATTACGTTGTACTCCTTTTCTCTATGTCCGCCAATAGGTTGGCAGAACTCACAGACCTCATAAACACGACAATATGGTCGATCATATACACACGTAAACGAGTAGTAACTCCCTAGTCCCGTCCAAATTCGGCATTTCATCAAACCTTTTTTATGGTATACGAGCAGTCGGTGACATTTTCATAACAACCGACACCCATAGACATCCGCATAGAGGCTATACATATAAGCTGCCCTCCTTTTTCCTCCCACATCCATGGACTACTTACACACCGCACGAAACTCTCACTAATACGGTTTATAACGTTAGATACGTCATAGCAACACAAACTTTTTTCGTACCAAGTACATTATAAATAACAATGGCTACAAGACCCCGACTAAAACGTCTTCCAACTTACGACACAAAGGCCTGCCCGCACCCGCCACTCACTCACAAGTCCCAACTCAACTGTAGAACGTTACAGTTCGCAAAGCCACGATCGATCAAAGGGCAACTTAGTAATTCAATCCTTTTCAGAGCGCTTAAAAGGAAAGCCTAGGGCTATTCAGTGTTGCTGAAGACTCGTCTTCATATCAACTGAAAATGGAGTGTGCGTACGCATGGAGCATCGGGCAAACACGAGACGCAGTCATTCAAATACACCGGGCTCCGACGGGCTTTCTTGTGCATAATCGGGGGCAATCTCGGCTCCTTAGTGTTGGAGTATCATTCGCTTTGATAGAATTGATGATGTCTTTAGATGCGAGGGTTGTGGATGACGGCTGCGACTTAAGTTAAGACTTTTATTTTCACCTTCTTTTCTATCATCTAAGGAAGAGGTAGTGCCACGTTGTATGTATGGAGCTGAATTTAGCCGGCACGACCAAGGAGATACCTCTAGCTTACATGAGACTAGCATAAAGTGACTGTTGGGCCGTTGCGTTTCGTGCGGTGTGTTAGTAGCCGGTGGCCCATGGAGGTGGGAGAGGAAGGAAGGCAACGTACCTTTGTAGGAGCATGCGGTTGTCTATGGGCATCAGTAGTCATGATTACGGTTCCGACTGCTCGTTTGCTCTGCCTTTTTTTGTAGTATTGGGTGTAAAGGAGACGGGTGATCGATCGCAGCATACGGACGTTGGCACACTTGGATGATATGCCGATGCGTAAACCATTTAGTTCATCGCCTTATAACAGTGTGGATGACCCAATGAATATCCACATTCAGATAAACTTTTTATTGTGTCTGGGGGACAAACACGCAGGTTTTTGTTGTTTTTTTTACAATATAAGGGAGCAGAAGTAACAAATTAATTGGTGACTACCAAACCACGACGCGAAGTCCTTCCTGTCACTTTACAGCGTGGGTATACCTACATGCTAGCGAGCTATAACGTGGACTTCCTCATGCCATGCTGAGGCTGAGTGCTGTCGCCTTTTGTGCTGTGTCTACCTAAGTAGCCGGTGGCCCATGGAGGTGGGAGGTGAAAGGAGGGCAGCGCATATGTATATTCGCCATCCTGATGTTTATGGGCGTCGGTAGTTATGAAAAAGACTCCGACTGCTCGTTTGCCCCCTATATCATTAAAAAAAAATGCAGCTTATATACTACTGTTTACAAGCAGAGGAGAGACAGGGAAAGTCTTCAATTCCTTCATTATTCTTCTACACATCGTATTTCTCTTTCCAAAGCCCTAAAAAACGCGAAGGAAGTCGTCACCTAAACCCGGCATCTCGAATATAACATCTAATTATTACCCCAATGATGCTTGATAATTTGGCTGAAAAGTGTAAACCATGGCTGTAACGACCAACCGCATTATATATATTACTTATTATGAATAGTACCGTCCTCTATTCATTTACAACTAATTAAAAATTTTACTTAACAGCTTATGATTTCTATTCTCGAGTACATTTTCGTTTTACGTTCTGAGAGAGGCGAGTATTGAGCAAGCGAAAGATTTTTTAATCGCACCAACAAGACTGAATGCTCTTTTAGAAATGAAAAGAAAGCGGTACGTACGCGAGTTTCCCCCGCACTCGGCAAAATTGAAAAGTCCAAGAAGCTTCTCACAATCTCAAATTGTTTACGCCTTTGAGATTTTACACAAAAAAACACTTTGTAATGCTAATATTTATGTCTATTTCCTCTAAGTGGTGTTTGTTTCTTGACACTCGCAGTGTTTGCTCAAGGTTTGTGTATCAATTGTCCATTACACTTTGGAAATGTTTGCAAAGGTCTCCCGGTCCATTTGTTCGACAATATTCTAAATGTAAAAAAATACACGGAGAAAATAATGGCGGCTCGGTTTGGCGCCGCTACAGCATTAGCAGTTTACGTGGACTAGATAGAGAGATAAAAAAGCGGCCACATAATATGTGAATATGTTTTTTTCATAGTACACACAAGGTTTTTTTGGCAAATAAATTGTATAAACACATTTAACTATAGTCACAAGATTACTACGTCGTTATCAAATTGCTGTATAAACAAACTATGTGTAAACTAGCAAACCACCCCGGCTCTGAACGGTCCTTCATATTTTTATTGTAATGAAATATATAGTACATGTTTCTGAGGGATAATTTGGCATTATATCGGAGGAATTTTTTTAGTCGATTGTACTGCCTTCTTACAGTGAGATTGTTCATTACTATAGTTACTTCTGTCGCACTGCAAATTGATAGCATGAATATGTGGCGGTCCTTATTAAAAAACACAGGATAATATCACCAGTCAATTTGCAAGTAAACACTAGGATTGAATAATATTCTTTGTCCGTCGTTACAATATCTTGCTTCATTTCAAGACAACATAATATATTATTAATAGTAATAATACCGCTCAGAGACAAGTAACATGTCCACGAGAATAAAGTGTTACAATAACACAGTTGTAGCAGCGGCGTACATTCGCGAGCTTTTAGAAAAGCCAAGATATTTGTTTCCTCTCGAGTTAAAAGGTCTGACACAGTCACGGCACAGTCATTCATCTAGATTCTCATCTCGCCAGACCTAATGAGGCAGCAAAAAGTCATTTATATTTTTAGACGTCCGCTAAATGGGACTTAGTTTTAATTTTACCACGTACGCATCGTTTGTGTCGATTACAAAGTTGGAGGTTTTGAGGGTTGATATTGATGCATTGCAGCAACTGAGAAAACATCTGTTGTGTAGTGTGGGGAAGCGTAAGGCTAGTAGACTAGAAGTTTTATGATAGCATCAGCATTTTTTATTTTAATTTTATTTTAGATACTTAAACCAACAACATAGCAAAAATGTCTATGATACAGAGGCTCGTTGGCATTAGCATATTAATAACAGGTATAATATACGTTATTTAAAAAAACGTATTTATACCTTTTTGAATCAAAGGTTTTTTTATTATAATAATAATTATAATTAAAGTTTAAGTTGATAACAAAGTGTATTGTGTATGGAAATAAATAAATAATGTAATATGATATGAATATAAATCATAATTTGATAAGACGCAATAAAATGTCAAAATAACAAAAAATAAAAATTACAAAATTGTTTTTTTTATTGGTATTGAGGCTATACCTACCTACAGATGCGCTACCCTCCTTACTCCTCCCACCGGCTACACCGCACGACTATTTTTACGTCGGTCTCGTGTAAGTGAGAGGTGCCTCCCCGATCGTGCTGGCCAATTCGGCTGCATATGCAATCACGTAGTGTGGCACTACCTCTTACAAGTTGAAAATAAACAAATCACAAATCGTAAATCTCAGTTGATTGATATAAGAGCATGGTAAAAAAATCAGAACCATAAGATGTCAAACATTTTGAATGATTGAAAATTAATTACAAATTCATTACATTTTATCTGTCCTTGTAAAACTTATATTAAAGGTTCATTACATATATCTACCTCATTTTCATTTCATTTATTTCAGAATTCGAAGAACGAAGATATAAAGTTTGAAACCTACCTATACCCTTAAAATCAACATGTTTAAAACTGTATGTGTGCCAATTAATAAAAAGTGGGACTTTGCATCAAACCCGCCTTGTACGACCGAGGTACGAGGCTCGCTTAACCCGGCGTGACAACTACGCTATCCCGTTTCATGCGCTTTATATCGAGTTTCCATTGGAGGGACGCGGAAAGAGTGAAAGAGCACCTGCATACACAATGCTGATGTTATGTCAAAACTCGCTTCTCTCTACCAATTATACATTGGAATTTCCGAATACGTTGGATATTTTAAGTTCACCTTGAATATTATGATACTACAGAGGAGAAACATGTTGTCGTATGCAAATTAGCTTTGATTTAGTACGTGAGATGTGGACGGCGGCGCGCGCTGAAATAACAGAGCCAATATACCAACTGTTGACTCTGAAAGCACATGCAGTTTCGTCAGTAAACGTTACTCGCTCTGCGAAGTTTAGCCCCAAATATTTTCAGCAAAATCGAGGTACTACTTTGTAATGTGTTACCGAAATGTTTCTTTAACGTTGTGAAGACAAGTGTGAGAAGCATGTGTGAGTTGCCGAGTTAGACTATTATTTAATACATAAATACTTATTACTCATTATTAACATTAACCATTACAGCGTAAACATAGTAATTATTTAATATTCACAATATTGCTAAAGTATTATGTTCCTGTTTTATTGTGTACCTTAGCAATTAATAATGTGGTATTTTTA
This sequence comes from Calycopis cecrops, assembly GCA_001625245.1. Classification (NCBI taxonomy): domain Eukaryota; kingdom Metazoa; phylum Arthropoda; class Insecta; order Lepidoptera; family Lycaenidae; genus Calycopis; species Calycopis cecrops. Next base: position 27,890 of record LUGF01042317.1, read on the forward strand.
TTATTATTTAACATAAAAACTACTGAACAGATTTGTATTTTTAATTATTTATAGGTATATCGAACTACGTCTATTTCCTGTAGTATGTGTTACTTTGCCAGCAAAAAATACGCAACAGAGTAATTGAACTACAAAGCGACTGTAATACGGTTAATTCTATTGCATAGACATTGAAAATTAATTAGCACTGCCTCAATAACTCATGTTTCGGCTCGACACCATAATACGTAACGCCACAGACCCGACCTGAAGCAATTAAAAGTTCAGGCCATTTATCTCCTTGTCGATTTACATTTAGTTTTTGCTAATTGGACACTCAAACAAACTTCGATTATGGCTCCTGTGACACAACATCTGAATTTATATTTCGTGATTAATAAATTGTTAGAGTTGTAATTTGTTGTGAGGTGAGACTTTGGATATACTTTTGGGGCTGAGTTAAATTATTATTATGTACATTATAAACTGTTGTCAAAAATGTAAATAATAATTATTGCAGTAATTTTTATTGTTCTATCTAAAGAGAATAGAGAGCTATTCTTATATGTCAAGTTTCCGATAAACGGAAACAGAGAAGGTTCATCAAGAATTCATCAGTGGCTTATTATCTTGAAGGTCCTGATATAGTCTTTAGAAAAGTTTTTTGATTATGCGAGAAATGCCGTCGTTCTTCCCCGGTCCGCTGGTGTGTCATGGGACTCACGACACAGGGCTTGTCGGATACATGATAAAACAAACGAGTGTCAATAGAGCCTTTGGTGAGGTGGCCAGAACTGTTAATCATTAGGGCATTTCAATGCAAATTCAATCTTATTCTGCCATCTGCGCGAAACAACCTCCTTTTTACACTATCACTTATAAGACGCACACACTTAATTTTTTTTTATTTATTCATTTAGCTTTTTGCGTGGATCCACCAGCACCTATTTTTAATTTCGGTGAAAAAAATCGACGGAAATATTTCATGTGGCAGTAGAAAGGTAGAGACTGATGATATTCATGGACAATCTTCAAAAAGAAACGCTTTTTAATATTTAAATAAAACTACCTTTCCATTTAATATCATGTTATATGCGTTGAATGTTTAAAATAAAATATTACGTCCAGAATCGTATAATAATTTAATTTTTCACTAAAGAGAATAAGTGATTTAATTCAACTGAAATTGTCTGAAATAAATCTGTTTGAAATATCAAATTTTGAATGTATATTCATTACACTTACTAGTGTGTGTCACGTGGTTTGATCCAGCCGTATTTGTTACAAAATATATAGGTATTCTTATCAAACATATTTTTTATTAACATTTGATTAAAATAAACTACAATAGTAGTTACACGTAGTATAATAGTAAGCCAAATATGGCCTTCGGAACCTTAGATGGATAATCATCGTGCCGACTAATTATACCGCAATGCAGTAATAATACTTATTTCTTGTGCTACTAGTAATTGACAGCAGATTCTTAAATATCCAAATTAAAATGTGTCTTTTTATACATACTCGTAACAATAAAGATATACAAATATTTTAGAAGCGGCATAATTTATTGACACGTCGTGCGAATATTGAAGACGAAGATTTGATTACACAATCGGCAGTCGGCAGAATTAACTTTACGGCAATATTGTCACACACGCCGGGGGCCACTGGAACACGTGCCTGCGTGTAAACTGAATTAAAGCGTCGAAACTGATGCGATGAACGCACTTACGGCAAGTGATCGACTGATGAGCTGCACGCCGCAGTTGAGGATCGGACGTTTTAGTCGCGATTAGTCTGTGTTTTAACATTATAAAAAAATAATTACAAATAAAGTCAAACATGTTTCAGAAGGCTCGAGTCATTTCGTTGATTTCGAATATGGCATGCAGATGGATTTTATATTTTTTGTTTATAGCTCTAAACAATTGAATATAAATTTTTCAACGAGTTTATTCTGAGTGGTTTTGCATGTCTGTCTCTAAGAAAAGTTGATGAGCTAAGAAAAAATAAAAAAGCTATGTCAGTCATCTCCAATGGAGCTTACGTCGTAAAAATTAACGTCATTCTATAGTATAAGATTTGCAAGACGTAAGCTTGGTAGACTGTGACATGTTTCATTGAACACAGTACAAGTTAAGTGTGAAATGTTGTACATAACTTTCCTCCTCATATTACCTTACCGCGGATCTTATATATCGTTACTTTTTCCTGGTGGGTAAACGAGCAATCGGAGCCATTTTCATGATATCGACGCCCATAGACATCCGCATAGAAATAAACAGATGTGTTGTTTCCTTCCTCCTCCTACCTCCATAGGCCACCATCTACTTACACACCGCACGAAACGCGACAGCACAGCTGTTACTTCATGCTAATCTCGTGTCTCCTTCAGAGAAAAAAAAAATTTTAGCTAGTATCTATCTGATTTTCAAACATCAACATTATTCATGCATTAATATACCGTTGAGCTTATCAGGCAAACCGAGCAGTTTCGCTCGCCTGTCGATCAGCCGAGTATGATGTACGTTTTCATTATCATAACGTATCACGGAGCCGACGCGCGACGCGACATCCGCAAATTATGATTTATGTGCCAGCCCGTTCGCGTCGACAGTGTTTTACGTGTGGCCGCGCAGCCTCGCGGATGATTACGTGTGTGCACATGCCGCGCCGGACCGTGATGATGTATATTATGTTAGCCAGGGCTGTTACGTTAGGTACAGTGAAGGGGCGACAGAGTAAGGAGCGTCATTGCGCGTCATCGTATTGCAGCTGAATTGGGACGGTACGACCTGGCAGGTACGTCTCGCTGACATAATAAAAGTGACAGTTTGCAGTCGACATTTCGATTGAAAGAGGTTGAGTTAATTATTTAATAATCCAATATTAATGCATTGTTAAATAGTTGAGCAATTGTGGGATTGATATGTGTATTCATTGAAAGTTGAGCGAGAGGGATCTCCCTAAGTAACTAATTTGCCTTTTATGACAGAAAAGTAGAACGGAGAAAAACGTAGACAGTCTGTCTACGGAGAAAAAGTACAAAAGAGAATCTTACAGTTAGTAGACGGCAACATCTGACATCTTATGTCTTTTACATAGTATTATAGTATACAAAAAAACAGTTACCTATTAGAAGAGAAAATTATGTATTATTTATATCAAACATCGCGCCTTATATAAGTCCTTGTTACATAATTCCTACTTCCTACTAAAGATAACATCACAAACGCCGGGGATCTTTCAACCGGCGCAAAAGAAAAGGAATTCAAATAAACATACGTCCGGGAGCGTTCGGTTCCTATAAAACCAGTAATACACGCGACGTCCGTAAAGAGCCTTTCAGCTGACACAACACGAGTGGGCAGCGGTCACGTGCGCGCCCTAACGAACCGTGGGCGCGCTGTTACACGTTTGACAACTGCGAAAAATACGGCGCCGGCAGACGTGTGCTTCTGTAGCCGGTTTTATATTAAAGAGTCTTAAATATACAACTCTAGTGCCGCTCCAGTGAACAGGCGTGAATGCACGGACGAGTTGGTGAATATCCAATGTGACTAACGACATAAAAACACTCCGAAGCTATGAAGCATGTTGATGATGGTACTGGTGGGAACTCATAATATTTCTCCATGACCTAGCGTCGTCAAAAATGTTTTTCGACAGCGTTTACGTCTATGGATGGATTTGAAGTAGGTGATAGAGTTTTTAACTTTTATTTTACTTTTTTATTTAAATTTACTTAAATTAAACTTTGATAGCAATAGTGTATTATGGGTAATTAACACTTTGATACGAGTGCAAGTGTTTAGTAATTAGTAGAAAACACGTGTGGACAACAACTGATTAGTGCAAATCCTGTCTAGTAGATTGATTAGAAGCGTGTTCTATATTGTTGCGAGTAGACTCGTCCCGCGTGTCCGCTCTTCTCCTCATTCGTCTGTTGCTTCACTTTAATTTACACCGTACTAATCATTTGTACTGAAAACAGCAGCTAAACAGAATTGGACACAACTTTCACTAATCACTTCCACTATTCACATGCAGTTTTTACTAAACATTAAACACCTGCATTCGACATCAAAGTGACAACAGTGTCATCAAACACAACATCAAAGTGAAACGGGCCTTTATATTAAGGTATATAAAATATTTAGATACTAAATAAAGACCGTTATTGTTTTCGTTTCAATAAGCACTGTAAAGATTGCCACTCGGATTCTAAAGTAAGCAGCGTTTTATGTTTTCCCAAAGCTTAGTGGGTGTGCTCTTATCGCTGCGTTAAAGTCGCGGAGCGTTCGTAAAAAGAAATGTGGAATAAAGGAAGCGATATATGAGAGAGGGGAAAATCCATGTTTTTTTTTGTCAACGCCTTTCCCACCCTACCCACGAACCCGAGTGACTCAACCGGGTGCAGTGTTAAGCTCGACAACTAGGTTGCCCTTACCGACTAAACATCTGCGGGCGCCTTCAGCAGCTATAATTGGAGGGTCCCGGATCGACAAGCAACAGGATCCCTCCAGCGACCTCAAGTGAAAAGGCCAGACTCCTCCTCTTTGGAGACTGTCCGGCTGCCTTGCCTTCCAATCCTAACCCCTGATCCCAATGCTCCAACGGAGCACACCACGCCGGTTGTCCTAATCCACGCCGCCATCTGCTGTTTCAGAGGGACGGATGGAGGACCTCCGGCATTGGCTCGTCCCATCCACAGGGCGACGGACCCATCCCGAGACCTGGGTGGCCAACCATCCATCGGCTGCAGACAACGGGGAGAACGGCAACGACACACCGAGACACCTCTCCTCCCCCGACCCCTCCTCCATGGATGCATCCAGAGCAGGCCCGTGGGGAAACCCACTCGGAGCATCCCCTCCTGGGATCCCTCTTCGCTTCACCGTGGTGGTTCAAGCCACGGTTACTAAGCCCCCTCTCCACGACAAGGTGGAATCCGTCGAGGGGGGGGCCAACTTTCACCTGACTAAAGAGTCTTAACTAGAAAATTCACACATCTATCAAGGATATAAGTCAGTACAGTAATACCTGGTGGCAGTACCTGCAGCGTGCTCTCTGGGCTCTAACGAGACTGTAGATTATAAACAGATCCAGTAAAATAGACGAATAACTGTAGAGAATTTAAAATTGAATGTACAGGACCAAAAGTTTAGTTTAGTTTTGTAATATCAAGTAACACCACGTGCTGTAAAGATCATTCAAATTACGCCTAAAGTACGCCTTAGTGAAAAATACCATTTAAATCATTCTCTATGTGATTACCGCACATAGAGTTTAGTGCATCTAAAGAAGGCGAAAATCATGACCAATAAGGCAATCCCCACTTTGCCTCTTCGGAATTAATCCAGCCCCACGAAAGGCGACACCAGTCTCTAATTACCACTGCTATAAGGGATAAGTACTTCACTAGTAGTAGTAGTACTTTGTAAACCCGATTTGAATGCATCTCACCACTGCCTTTTACAAAATTTGTGTATACCCAAAAAGCCATTCTGCTGAAAAAACTAGATGTCTATAGCTGAAGAGAAAGTATAAATAAAATACAAGTTCTGCATGTCAATCAAGTTCCAGTGGAGTTCATGTGCCGCTGACTCACCGACTGGAGCTGGGACGTGAGGCGTTGGTCGCCATCCCTGGGCAATTGATATTTTTGCGTATAATTTAGACCGTCGAGCAAGTCGCGCATTGATTCGAATGTAGTCTTGGAACGAAAGATTGTCATATTGCTCCAGACTTCTTAAAAAGGTGAGTGAAGCTGATAGTGGTCGAGCGTGTGGGTGTAGATTTATTTTCCCCTTTACAACATGAGGTAGATTATGTTTATAAGCTGCCTTTAGGTTTTCTTAATAGGCAGACATATAACAAAGTGTTCATAAATGTTCCGTTTTTTCTTGGTATTATGAAATTCTAAAAGCCATAACAAAAACAACGAATGTTCATTTTAATTGGCTTCACTGGTGAACACGTTGAAATTTCACTTGACGCCTGCAAATTGGATGTGAATATCGTAACTTTGCCGTCGCACGAGTGTCGCTGATGACCTGTATTGATGATTAGCTGTACAATTAACTATAGTTGTAACGAGAATATAAAGAGATATCAGGAATTATGGGATTTGTCTGCATTGCATTTCTTTCGAAAGCAGAAGCGTAAAGTAACTTTCGTTCACTGTATTTGTTGAAGATGGCAGTTTCATGCGATTAAAACAAGTAAGACATCGAATGAATGAAAGATGACGTGTTTCTCTAGTTGTTAGCTATCAACTTATCACCAGGACGTACGATTTGCCTCTCGTCTGCTTCATAAAGGATTGGGCCAAGAAAGAACCGAGTAGGTCTTATTATAACAGCAAGGGATTCTCAGCTGTTACAGTTGGGCCCCCAAAACTCGCATACACGAATACTCTCAGTTCAGCAGAAAAAGAAATTAGAAAATTAGGTAACTCACAGCGGCAGAGATTATTATTTAGAACAATGTATATATTAAATTTTATAAAATATTTTATCTATACTAATATTATAAATTCGAAAGTTTGTAAGAATGTTTGTTACGCTTTCACACCAAAACTACTGAACGGATTTTCATGAAACTTTACAGTAATATAGCTTTCATATCAGAATAACATAATAAGTTAAAATTTTGAATAATTTTTGAAGTCCGAAATCCACGCGTGCGAAGCCGCGGGCGGAAGCTAGTATTTTCATAAATTTAAAAATAAAATAAAATAAATAAAATGAATGATAATATTAAGATTGATTTTACGCGTATCATTCCGCGGGCACCGCTAGGCTACAATAAATGTTCGAAACATAAATCATTAAAATGTATTTGAAAGACAAACCAAGTCACGGAGGCAACCAACAGGCGTGTAACATCGATCACTCACAACTTATAATCATTTACATGATAAATGGTGACTGCTATCTCTCAACGTTGTTTTGATTGACGTTACAATTTTATATATTTTTATTAAATATGTTGACTACGTAAAGCGTTGAGAAAGATTGTTACAATGAAAGAAATATTTACCTTAAATTCTACCTTTTTTTGTTGACGCAGGGGAATACTTTTACGTACCTAGGAGCCCGGGTGGCCCCTAGACCCATGTCGGACTCGACATTTAGTCAACCAATGCTAAAATTGGAGGGTCCTGGATCTACATGAAACAGGATCCCTTCAGCGACAGGCTGCCGTCCGGCTGCCTCTGAAATGTCCCTTCTAAATCGGCGGAACCGTGCAGTAGATTTAGGTTCCCATCCTGACCCCTGGGTAAAGTGGTATCATCTTCGGAGGCCTTAAGCTCTACCTAACGTTATAGAATTAATTTTAACGTTGTACTAATGCTAAAGTTATAGAAAATACATGGAAACAACGTTAAGGTATTCTGGCCCTAGCGAATCAACCGATATATCGCGCGAAGCCGCAGGACATAGCTAGGCTTATACAAAATTACAAAAACCATTAACCAAGCTATAAAACAATTTCATAAAAAAGCAACATTAACCTTTACGGCCGCTGAGTGACAAAATATAAAATATAATTATGTTAAGAAGTCGAAAGTTTCAAATGAATTTTTCGATGTTACAACTTTTAAAAGCCTCTCCCAGGGAATATTGTAGCCTTCATTACGATTCATATTTCAGTCTGTTATTGTAATTTAATTTCGGTTAATAAGTTCGAAACGAAGAGGGCAGGGCGAAGTATGGCTGATAATATTTTATTAAGTAAATGTTTTTTAGGCATTGCGCCTTATTTTTTTATATTATATCTTAAGCAAATCCATACACTCAATTACATCGGCTGCGCAGTCACAGTGATCCATATTATAATTGTCGCATTTAACATCGCTTGCTTCAGCAGGCCTTATAGAATGAATTGCTGTCACGTTAATATCACAATACTCCTGCGTATTTCCTAATATTCTAGTAAAAAATATAGTGAATAAAAAATTATAATAAAAATGAGTTTAACAAATGAAATAAGCAGACAAGTCTAGACACTTATAAACATCCCATAGGAACATTTTTTTGGGATAAGAACTATCCTATGTGTTAATCCAAGTTACCCTCTAACTCTATGTGTGTGCCAAATTTCATGAAAAATTGCGTGAAGGAGTAAAAAACAAATAAACATACAAACTTTCGCATTTATAATACTAATAAGATGCAAAACTACATCGCTCTGCGTACCGGAATTACATAAAAATTAATATATGTGAACTAAAATTTAAATATCAAATTGAAATAATTTCAAAAATTCCAGTGACACCGTATAGCCATCCATCAAACATTCCAAACGTAATCTACGTAACTACGTCCAAATAGTAATATACTCGAGCGCTGTGGAGAATAATTCACGAATGCACTCGAAAATCCACCTTCTGCCGCAGACGGCTAATAATGTAAGTGTACAAAAAATGTTAACAGCACCGTGATCTCGTAATTGTGTAACAAGACAAAAAACCACAAAAGAATTTTCCGCTACGTGTTAAATTAAAATGGAACTGACAAAGCAAATGCGAAACATATTTAAGTCAAAACGGCAACTTTATAAACGCGATTATGAAAATGTGGACTAAAAATCTCCGAGTTTTTCTACGGTTTCATTTTTTGCGTGCGTGTGTTCTTTTATTTAAAATTGCTCCTTATTACTGGAGATAACTGAGCGAGTACGATCTTATCTCTGTCAATGTACACTAACGCAGCGAAACATGTTGACATGGTAAAAAGAAAAAATATCATGCTTTATTCTAAATTTTGTATAATTTATACAATCGTCAATTTATCCCGTGTTTCTGCATTTAACTAAACCTGACATTCACTTCTCATTTACCTACTTAACACTTGAATGAAGTAACGGTTGAGCCAATCGTCATTTGGGTTTGCCTATTTCCGGGGTCAACTATTTTTCTTCTCTCACTCTTCATTTACAATAGTCACTGAAGCAGACGTAAAATACCTAAAATATGATCCTTATCTTACAAAAATTAATAATAGATTATTTTTTGTATTACTTAAAATCATTGGCCAAATCGCTTAGCGCAACGAAGATGAGAAAATGACAAAAGGAATTTCGGAATTGATAGCTCGGGAGGTTTTTATGGGAAATTCATAACACGATATTGCTCGTTCATGATATCAAAGTATGATGTCAAATTACAAAAAATATTAAAGGAGCCGTCACATTGCGTGCCGATATTAAATGTTTCACTACAAGGGCTATTGCTGTAAGTTCCCCTCCGCTCTTGTGAGATGGTAATATTAACAAGTATGGCGGCCAACCGCGATAATATACGAACTCACCCGAAGAAAACCGAACGGTCCGTGAAGTTCGGTTGTATTTTGTATCTCGGGATAATTTGTTTATTAAATGAGCAAATGATTGGTGGTATATATCTTATGGTATAAGCAAAACCTTGTACCTATGTAGATTTTTTTTCATAAAATGTTAATATCCCGCATCATTATTTTTGCACACTACAGCATCATTCTATCTTCTCTCACTGTTGGGCCACCGAAAACTCACAAACCATTCGAAACGTGAAAACAATGATATTGTTTAGTGCCAACAGTTAATCTCTCCGTGCCGGCCCAATTCAGCTGCTTTACTCATATCAATTTTGTTTTACAAAATTTGTTTTATATTAATAGTAAATAAGTGAAAATGTGCAATAAAATGTCCCCGGTCGAGATGGGATGCAGAAAAAACTCCCACTTAATCATAATGCATATGTCGCAGTCGGATTGTATAATCCGCCGTATTACATTACGGCTAGCCATTTAGAAAAACAGGGCCGTTTTGTAATGCGGCGGGTCAACGATTAGCCGGATTAGCCGATTAACCGGAGCCGGACGCCATTGTTGTTGTGAGCGCCGCGAGTGCTAAAATTGGGAACTATATTCTGTCAAAGAGGCGAATAATGACAGGGACTATTACATTACGGCTAGCCATATTGAATAACGTTTAGCGGCGAACACTTTCTGGCGGAGTTTGACTTCGCCGTATTCGATCCGGCTAAGCGTTGACCCGCCGCATTACTAAACGGCCCTGTTTTTCTAAATGGCTAGCCGTAATGTAATACGGCGGATTATACAATCCGACTGCGACACATATACAATTTTCAAGAGGGCCCTAAATTTACTGTAATTAGTCGCTACTCTTGCTGTCCATTATGTCTTATAACTCCTTAATCCGGCTCTCAAAGTGAAGGCGTGTGTAACAAGCAGTGTTTAAATGTTTGAATAATAAATGTAAAGCCAAACACCGGACTTACAATTTTGACACAGCGGCGGGTAAATTTATTAAAGCGCAAACAAGTAAACCTTATGAATTAAAATTATACAGGATGCGAGATGCGAACTTTATTCAAAATTAACAAGGATTCCTGTTTTAGGAGCAAGTTATTGAAGAAGTTTGCTATAATGTCATCACTGCATAGTATAAAACAAAGTCGCTTTCCGCCGTCTGAGTGTCTGTATGCTTAGATCTTTAAAATTAGGCAACATAATTTTAGGGGATTTTTAATAGATAGAGTGATTCAAGAGAAAAATTTATATGTAGGTACAATAACGATGTTTGAAGTCCGAAATCTGCGATCCGAGCCGCTACGATTTGGGGAGTATTTTGATCTATTTTTCAAGCAATGGAGTCTGAAGATAAATCTAGACTACGGATAAAGTGAAAATGTCGTGCACAACTAGAAAAACTTCGTCTTAAAGTTGGCTGAAGGTATGTATACAAGAATGTACTAAACATTGCTCTATATAGGTAAGTGATATTATATGAGTGATAGTGATGGGTTTTGTTCAAATTATCAGATAATGACTTCTTAAGTTTACGCGAATATTACATACACATTGTAATAAAACTTTTTTAACCTATTTAATCGCAGTTTATTTAAGTAATTATAAATATTCGGGTACGTTTAAGAACTTATGACGTCATGACTTCTGTCACCTCAGCCCACACGTGACCACGGTTGCTGTCAAGATTCTGAAACGTCGGGATTGTAATAGTAGTTTATGCAACTGTCGTATAATGAAGGGTATTAAAACTCGAGTGTGAGTTTTTGAAACGAGCGAACGCGAGTTTCAATATAGTAACACGAGTGACGTTCAAAGAAAACTCACACTCGAGTTTTAATACCCTTCATTTACGACAGTTGCATAAACGACTATAAATAAACCGCGATAAAATCTGTTAAAATAGTTTTATCACAAATTATTATCCGATTACAGTATGTGAATGAGAAGGAGACGCCTGCGTAATGAGACGCATAATGGCGTCGGTAGCCATCGAAAGTATCAAACTGTTCATTTGATCCCTTAAACAATATACATATAGTTTGTCGTCTTTAGAACTAAGTCTACTTATGCATAAGAACCAATAAAATACGTATCGAGAGCAAAAATGTTTAAGTTGGAAAACGTTTCTGTCAGCAATAGGTTTTATAAACGTAGTTCCACAGCTTAGAACAAGTCGACCGTTTACAGTCTGATTCACTGTTACGGGGCACGACACGACGTTCTCAGAATATCTCTGTGGAAATATTTGTACAAAGTAATAGAAGTAGCGTTCTTTATAGTATAGGATCCAAACGAGCAATCGGGATCATTTGATGATTGCTGATGATCATGGATTCTTTAATTTTAATCCATGCTCTCTATGGATCACCGGATGCTCACAAATCGCACTAAATTTGATGGAAAATCCATCGCTGTAAAAGCGATTTTAGATGCTTCCCTATCGTTTGTTAAAGTATATTCGCTATAGACCTCTTACCAACCTATTATTAACCTATTTGTAATCTATACAAATATTATTAAGAGGAAACCTTTGTATTTTTGTGTTTGTATTGAATAGGCCTAAAAACTACTGGACCGATTTCAAAATTTCTTTTACCATTACTTAGAGGGATTCTTCCGAATCCGTATAGGCCATATTTTATCCCGGAAAATAGATAGGATTTTTCGTGGTAATGAAAATTAAAATTATTAGCCTGTTTATTGATCATATTATCGTCAAATACTAATCCTCATCCAAATAAACTAATTATTGAACAAGATTGTTTCAATAGCTATAAATTACTTTTTATTTTATTCCAATCAGACAATTCATTCAAAAGATATTACGAATTTAAAATTGTAATTGGTATTAAAATGAATGATGGCCGCCGGCCGATATGTGTCGCACGATTCGCACGGCGAAACCGCAGGGGAGGGGGGTGCACATCTATGAAGCAGGTTAGGTTAGGAAGTAGGAAATAAATGTCCACCCGTGCGAAGCCGGGGCGGGTCGCTAGTCACTAATATTTTTGCCTGCTCGTGCTTATATGCTTTAAAATTCGCATCAATCACCGCATAGGCCCTTGCGCCTCAAGCAAGGTCAAGGTCAGGGTGTTGGAGACCTCAAATGATACTCATACATTCAGAAACACATTCACGTGAGCCTCATTCGTTCGGAGCACAAGTTCGGGAGCAATAAGTTCACGCGGCAGTGCATCTGATCCAATATTAACGGAGTGCCAGCCCCCAGGTGCTGGCGAGACATTCCGAGCGTTATGAATACTTGATAACCACCGACTATGGTCTCACATCGGTTTGCACTTTACATTTTATTAAAATTGTGTATATTTAATAACTTCTTTATAAAGACGCCTCGCTGCATTGCAGTCAGTTCACTTATTGTATCTATACATTACTTACGTGACTGTCTATACACGTTTAAACCTGTAATCTACATACATATAAAACTCAAACGTGACATAGCCAGCTATCAACGCACAGCCCAAACCACTGGACGGATCAAGCTGAAATTAGGCATCCAGGTAGATGTTACGACGTAGGCATCCGCTAAGAAAAGATTTTTAGAAATTCAACCCCTAAGGGGGTGAAATAGGGTGTTGAAGTTTATATGGATTCCTTAGAAATTAAACGCGGGTGAAACCGCGGGGCACAGCTAGTATTAAATAAAGATGTCGTCCTAGCCGAATTCGGCTATGGCGGCCGTCTATATAGACGAATCATATTCTGCGCAGGACATATTATAGTACACAAGTTTGCGCGCAGAAACAAATGCACTCTCTCTCTCAGTCTCCTATTCCGATGGGACGGCAGTCCGACACGACCGGAGAGAAATCAGGCGCAGGACCGACGGCTGCTGTGCTCTCCGAGGCACGAGGGTGTAACAACTCCAACTTGCTGACTACGGACTGATATAATACTTTATTTACACTCAGCCGCTTCCCCTGCTACTCGCGCTGCCAGAAATATTGCCGCGGCAGCGTTGACGCGAGTGAGTTTCGTTTACACTCAACCCTCATACTTCTTTACCGGGCAACTCGCAACCATGGCTGACGTTGAGGTTGTTGCAGCGACAGCTGTATGTCTGCTTAGTGTAATGAATTATTTAAACGTTTTGAAAAGAAATCGAAAAAAAAGACGATATCGACAAAGAAGATGGTGGATGAAAAATACAATACAAATACTCTTCGAGAGAGTAAGTACAATACAATACAAATACTCTTCGAGAGGGCTGAATGTAAACACACGCTGCCATTCGCGCTGCCAGTCTTTTGACTCGCGCACGAAAAACCGACAATCGAGGGAGCGCCGGGCAGCGCGAGTGGCAGCGGCAATGGCATGGGAAGTATCGTGTTTACACTCTCGCGCTGCTCACTTCCCTGCTCAC
>LUGF01042317.1:42788-53912 GCA_001625245.1 Calycopis cecrops
AAATAATTCGAAGAAATCCTGTCCGAAAGCAAAAGATTTCATCTCGGGGAATAAGGATAGCACCTAGAATCATGTCGCGTATTTTAGGAGATGACTTATAACTTGCAGCCTATAAGAGACTGGTCATTTCTTAACCGATAAAATAAAGATGAATAGTGGTTAAATCGAAATAACTACTGAAGCAAAACGCAAAGGGAGGTCACAGGCAGGCTCGCTGGGATAACACAATCGAAGATCGTCATTAATACAATTGTATACCTTCGTCCCTCTGCACTTTAATAAATAATGCTTTGATGCGTTATTTGACCGCGCTTGTTGATTGATTCCTAAAGTTTCCCGACCAGCCATCACACAAACTACTCTAATGGATTATATTGCGGTGTAGCTAGAAACTTTACAATTACCGAGTACATTATGACCGTACGATGTAAAAAATTTAATAACATTGTAGATACCTGAATGATCGCATTTACAGGCTGTTGACAAGTTTCCAGTAGAAAATATCCGAATTTTCACTGGATTGAGTTTCGCCCCAATCCATTCTTGCTGGCTGAGCTTGAAATATCAAGCTAAATGTCGTAAAAGGTGTTTAGAGGTCAGTGGACACGTTGCAATAGAAAGTGGTGATATCCTGAAAAAACTGCTGTTGCGGACAAGATAAACTGGACAATCTCAGACGTCGAAGCCCAATACGCTAGTCAGACCGTAAAATTAGCTCGACACTGAATAGTCATCAATAACAAGATAGGACATTTTCACGACTGATAATCCAAGAAAATCATTTGTCCGTGGTACCGACTCACAGCTTTGAGGACAAACGATACAAAGTGAGAAGGGATATCACAACTTCTGTGACAAGAGACAATGTCAAGTAATGACAGCCCGGCAGTTAATTTAATATTTTATCTTACTAACCTTTTCAATATTAAATATATAGTATAAAGGCAGGAGCAATCGAAAGCATTTTCATGACTACCGACGCCCATAGATAGGTTATACAGATGCATATAGGTTTTACAGATGCGTTACTCTCCTTTCTCCTCCCACCTCCATGGGCCACCGGCTACTTACACACTACACGAAACGCGACAGCGCAGCTGTCACTTTACGCCGGTCTCGTGTAAGCGAGAGGTACCTCCCCGGTCGTTCCGGCCCCATTCGGCTCCATGCAAGCATGCAGTGTGGCACCTCTTACTAATCAAATCAACCCAGGTGATGAAACAAAAGAAAAAGCACAACGCACCAAAGAATAAATATTATAGAACTCATTTAATTATAAAATGTAATATAATTTATATATTCTAAAATAAAATAAGCTAACAAAAAGGGTTTTGCTATAAATATTGTTAAGTCTCGTCTGGAACGTACAGATATTCAGCCATTGTTCTTTGACCCTTCATTTTTTGCAGCGATTTAGTGTCTGTTAGTTTAGGACCTCATCTCGTTACGGGGGTATAACTCGACAAGCTCGTACTTCTCAAGGCTGGCATATCACGTAAATTGTAACTGTGAAAGTATCTAAACTGTGTTAATAATAAATGGGGGCGAATAAGAATCAAAAATAGTATCCCTTAATCGGAATCCATGTGTGGTCATTCTTGATTTCTGTATATTATGTATACGACACGAAGTAAACCCATACAATGGGCATACTTAACCTTTTAACATGTGCCAATCGCGTAAATGACAATGATCACACTTTTATAGAGGGGAAACGGGTGGTCGAGCCACCGAAAACTCACAAGAACACGAAACGCGACAGAAAAGCTGTCCAACTTTACCGTTTTATTTACCGCTGTTCTAGCCCAATATGACATAGCAGCATGACACTGCCTTCTACGAAAATATCCCGAAATATATAAAAAGTGTAAGCCATACATAAGAATAATTTATTCGAAACAGAAAGGACTAAGTACACCACACATACATAACACGTACATTACAAAATACATTACAGTATATTTATGATTTAGCGCACTTAACTACAAAACTTTTCTAATATAGCGAAAGAGAGAAAATACCGAAATTCTCTTGACTAAATCACCTTACAATGTAAAGAACATGTACCATACAGTGATTTATCATTTTTATGGCCCACCCATAAAGGCCCTAAGTCCGCAAACCGACTGTATAAAGCCTACAGAAAATCATAACCGCGGGGTACACACTAAACTTCATACGTTATACACTGAAATTGATAAAGTACAAAACCACATCTGTATTTATGATACACATTTACATATGTTTCCACTTTGGGAAATTCATAAGCATCATCAACATAACCAACATTATCATCATCAATTGTCAACTGCTGTCATCAGTAGCGGTTACGAGCCCTTTCCGACGATCCGACGACTTCGACGACCGGCCGAGCATGTTGCGCCAGAGGTCGCGGGTTCCATTCCCTTTCGATTCATGGATATGTATCTAATTATCTATGTATTATGTGTAATACTATGTATGTATTTCTGTGCTAATGTATAATATATTCCTGTCGCCCTCTTAATATATGTTGGTATGCTAGCTATGCTCCAACATACGCGGCATGCTGATTAGACAAGTGATACATTATTTTATTTAAGGTTAGATTTTATTCAATGTTTTTTTAAGCACGAAGAATGTCATAAAGAAAAACATATTAAAGCCACACTGACTAGTTGAATTCAGAGAATAAGAACAACAATGGATAGTACTCCTGCAGCTTCCACTCATCAAGATATTTTCCTATAGCTTTAAGACACTCGCCGGCTGTAGGCTATAGACCACTTTCGGAAAGCACCCAATAAAATAATCGTGGTATGTTTAATGCCAAAATATACTTAATATAACCTCCATATGTTTCACCATCTTTTCGCTTAACTAAAATAAAATATTGCAAATCGTGAAGTTACAAAGTTGCGCGCATGAATTCATTAAATGAATCACTTCAACTTCTATGTTTCGTAACTTAAAAGGCAAGCACCTACTTCCCAAGCCGTTTTCTTGGGTTATGAACTCGTACAACCCCCATGAAATAAATACAATGCGCTTTCAAGGTTTTCTCTTTGTTTTACTTTGCGAGCGCTCGTAAAGTAAAATGTACTGTCGTTGCAGCCTTGCAACGGAATTGGGATAGTGCATCTCATTGGTAATAAATTATGTTATGTTATATATTATATGAATGTATATATTTTCTGGTTCAAACTTCTTTATTTATGGTAAAGGGGGGAAACCGAGCAGTCGCAGCCATTTTCAGGCTACCAACGCCCACAGACATCCGCATAGACTATACAGAAGCGCTGCCCTCCACCTCCTCTATGCTTTCTCCTCCCACCTCCATGGGACACCGGCTAATTATACACCGCACGAAACGCGACAGCACAGCTGTCACTTTAAGCCGGTCTCGTAAGCGAGGCACGACCGAGGAGGTATCCCCGGTCGTGCCGACCAAATTCGGCTGCATGCAAGCATGCACTGTGACATTACCTATTACAATCGTTCGATTGGTATCTCAGAAAAGTGAAATTCTATTAAGGAAAAATGACTGTCTTTAGTAGCACACACTTGTAGGCGGTGCGTACCTGTTACTATCTTAGCAACGTTCCACTGCGCTGGTCTACGACGCATCTTACTGGCGTGATACATGATATTTTTCCTGTTCTAACGCTACTAAAGAAGTTTTCGCTTCTAACACACAATATGCGAATTCAATTATTAGAGAATCGAAACAGCTTTTTCACCAGTTTCACTTCAGTTCGGTTTCACCCACGTAAGTTTCGATCCCGTGGAATTATCAAGCTAAAAAATAGATGGCCAATTCTCAGACCAACCCGATATGCACTCAAAATTTCATGACAATCGGTCTAGCTGTTTCAGAGGATTTTTGTTACTAACATTGTGACACGAGAATTTTATATACGTACTAGCTGCGCCCCGCGGTTTCAGCCGCGTAACTTTCAATCCCGTGGGAATATCGGGATGAAAAATAGATGTTGGCCGATTCTCAGACCTGCTCAATATGCTCACAAAATTTCATGAGAATCGGTCAAGCCGTTTCGGAGGAGTATGGCAACGAAAACTGTGACACGAGAATTTTATATATTAGATATATGATTATTTTGTAAATTTGTTAGTGAACCCTAAAACCAGTTGCTAATAACAGTGTGTATCAAATCAAGGTTTTGGCGCCGTGCGGAATCAAATATCCGCTCCCAATATGTCGCAGCGGACCGACTATTGGCCGAAAATATTTCTATATCGGAAGCCGATATTCCCGCATTTCGTACACATTTAATAATGTTGATATTTTTCCGCATAAAACCCAATTCGGACTTGCCAAATTACGTGTTCATGGAGGAGATGCTATTGATTACTAGTGTCGGGGGAACAATTACCAGTTCATAAGGTTGAAGGGTGAAGAGTCAATTGAAGCAACTGCAGGCGCTAAAATATCTATTAGTAAAGGCCTTTGACTGCCTCATGGTATAGTGGTAAGCATGTTCAACTACAGATGGGAGGTCACGGATTCGAATCCCAGCGAGAACCAGACAGTGTTGTTGGGATTTTTTAATTTCTAGCAACAGTCCGGAGTCAGTGCCTCGGAGAGCACGTTAAGCCGTCGGTCCTGCGCGTGATTTCTCTCGTGTCAGACTGCCGTCTCATCGGAATAAGAGAATTGGGGAACAAAGAGTGCACTAGTGTCTGCGCGCACACTTGTGTACATATACTATAACATGGGTATATGTCATCCTACTATAACATGGGTGCCTCTCACTTTCACGATACCATTTCATTGTCAGTGCCGCATTGTTCAGTGCCAGCTGTGCTGTTGCGTTTCGAGCGGTGTGCAAGTATCCGGTGGCCCAAGAAGTAGGGAGAAGCGAGAAGGACAACGCATCTGTTTAACCTCCATGCGAATGTCTATAGGCAGTCATAAAAATGGCCGACTACTTCTTTGCCGTTGCATTCTGCTGCAGTTGCTTTCTCATTTTTGTGTCTTACTTCTCCATATTGTACTTAATAATATTGTTTTGTTCCGTGTCTTCTTTTTCCATTCTGTTCTATTTTCTTCTAATCTATTAATTCAATGAATTGACCCAGTTGTGAGTTGGGCAGAGGAAGTTTCGTTGAGAACACATCAAATAGAATGGCGTGCCAAGTATCATTTAATAAGAGGTAGTGCCACGCTGCACGCTTGCACGTAGCCGAATTGGGCCGGCACCGGGAGGTAACTCTCCCTTACACCACGCCAACATAGTGACAGCATGTGTGTGTCGCGTTTCGTGCAGTGCGTAAGTAGCCGGTAGTTCATGAAAGGAGGAGGAACAAGGACGACAACGCATCTGTATAACCTCTATGCGGATGTCTAATGTCTATGGGTTTCCGAAGTCATGAAAGTGGCTACGATGTACGATGTACGCTCTTTTGTACCCTTATATCATAAAAAAACCAACTATGCGAAAATTATTACGAAGAGGCGTTGGTGAAACAAGAAGCACGTGCGACAGCTGAACGTTCTTTCTGAGAGACGTGGAGAGAATACCGGTAAGTTTTTGACTCCACTTCAGACTGTCTTGAGAAATTAAATAATTTTGAAACTCGTACCAACTACAGATTATGAGAATGTAATAATAAACCACTCTCCTATAGCTGTAGGCAACTCTAAATCCCATAAATAAGGCCATTTTAAC
Organism: Calycopis cecrops; assembly: GCA_001625245.1. NCBI lineage: Eukaryota > Metazoa > Arthropoda > Insecta > Lepidoptera > Lycaenidae > Calycopis > Calycopis cecrops. The sequence continues at coordinate 48,458 of LUGF01042317.1, forward strand.
GTCTAGGTAACTTTGTTGACTACAGATTTTGGACCGATAAAGAAAGGCTACAACAAGTAGCAACCCACCTGGGACGCCTCTTACTATAAATAAACTGTGTGCTTCTCAACTGGAGTTTACTTTCAAGAACGAACTTGATTGTAAAATAAAAAGTGAGAATATATGTGTAGGCACATGTGTGAACATATCACACCACGTTAGACTAGCCCCGTAAAGTACCGTAAGGGATTGTGTTACGCGTACTAGATAACGGAAATATATTTAATATGTCAGCCTGGCCGTCAAGAATAAATCGTAAGCGATGTAACCGCGGTATTTACTATTTCGCCTGCTCTATAGATTCTTCGGTTTCTTAAGAAGTAAACTTCTAGAAGTGAGTGGTCACGATATGACTATGATGAGTAAATATCAAGAAGTGAGTGGTCACGATATCACTATGATGAGTAAATATCAAGAAGTGAGTGGTAACGAGTTGACGATGATGAGTAAACATCAAGAAGTGAGTGGTCACGAGCTGACGATGAGGAGTAAACATCAAGAAGTGAGTGGTCACGAGTTGACGATGATGTGTAAACATCAAGAAGTGAGTGGTCACGAGTTGACGATGATGAGTAAACATCAAGAAGTGAGTGGTCACGAGTTGACGATGAGGAGTAAACATCAAGAAGTGAGTGATCACGAGTTGACGATGATGAGTAAACATCAAGAAGTGAGTGGTCACGAGTTGACGATGATGAGTAAACATCAAGAAGTGAGTGGTCACGAGTTGACGATGATGAGTAAACATCAAGAAGTGAGTGGTCACGAGTTGACGATGAGGAGTAAACATCAAGAAGTGAGTGGTCACGAGTTGACGATGAGGAGTAAACTTCTAGAAGTGAGTGGTCACGAGTTGACGATGATAAGTAAACATCAAGAAGTGAATGGTCACGAGTTGACGATGAGGAGTAATAACGAATTTCTCTTTGGCAGCTAAAACATGGAACGAGCCGAGAAGTCATTGATAAATTACATTTTTTCTTAACTTTCTATCAACCCATGTCAGTGATAATTAAAAAAGTAATTTGCTCTTATTAACGCAACTTTTTTGGACCTTGCCAAACTTTTTATTATAGCAAATATATTTAAAATCCTTAATCTCACATATTAAGTTCTTTTTTATTAATATTCTAACAATAGATAATAAATGCATGAAATTATTTTTACAGATAAAATTATAATATTATATTTTATTTATTCACATCACTAAAATTTTCGACGGAAAAATAATTAATTAGGCCTTGTGTATGATACTGCTACATGTTGATCTGTAAAGTGTTGCAGATTAAATAAAACGAACACCTTTTATTTCATCTGAGGTGAGGGTAGAGAATTTGTCTTCAGAAATGTTTGTGTGTCTTCACGTCTGCTACTCTTGTAACACTACGATTGTGCCCATCTTTAACTATTAAATAATTACAGTTATCAGATAGAAGGGAAACAATAAGGAAGATGTGCTCAAATTTAAAGAATAAAAGGAAGAAAGTTCCAGTCACATTGCAGGACCATTAAAAAAGGAAAATAGTAGAACTGGTAAAATATCGTTAGTATTTACAGAGTTAATGAAAGAATATGGGCATCTGGGTTATAAAGAATCAGGGCAAATAGGTTCCTGGATATTTCCAACTCCAAATAATTTCGTTAGAAATCTGTAGTAGTTACTCTACCGAAAAGAGGCAAATTTTTAAATAAGACATAGAGGAAAATCTAGACAGTTATGTAATACATAGCATATACCTATTGTATTCCTTCCAACAGTCCAGCAAAATCCCACAAGGCGCACGAAAAACTCCATATCTGTCGCTTCGTGGAGACATGTGAGCGAGAGGAACATTATGTATCTTTGACTTATTTTGGCTACAATACAGTATCACCTATGTCAAAAATAACAAGTGTGTGTATTTCCCCTGTCGATTCGCGGCGGTATTAAGTGAGCGAGCTAACTTGCTTTCACGACTTCACCTAATTTTGGCTACAATACTCTTGTCAAGAATTATTAAGTGTATGGATTTTCCCCTCTCCCATATATCGCTTCCTTTATTCCACATTTCTTTTTACGAACGCTCCGCGACTTTAACGCAGCGATAAGAGCACACCCACTAAGCTTTGGGAAAACATAAAACGCTGCTTACTTTAGAATCCGAGTGGCAATCTTTACAGTGCTTATTGAAATGAAAACAATAACGACACCTATTTATTTAGTATCTAAATATTATATAATACTTATAAATATAATAAAGACAAATTCTGCTATCAAAGTTCAAGTAAATTCAAGATTTAAGCCAAAAATGTATTGTCATATTATAAATGACTATACTTACTATATAGTATAACTAGCTGTACTCTGCGCGCGTTGCTACGCCACCAACAGATACGTCACCATGGACTAATATAACAATTTATAAAATTCTTTGGAATGGCAGTGGCGCCTTCTGTCGAAAAACTGTCGTACCAGCTCAGAAACCTTCGCGGACGTATACAGAACAACTTTAATAAAGATCATCAATATTTCATCATCATCAACATAAAGACAAACATTTATTTTTATATAACTAGAAATTACATTCATGTCTGTGAAACAATGGAAATACACATACAAAATTTCAACCCCATCGGTCAAGTGGTTTAGTAGTTGACATACTGACAGCAGCGCCACTGGATTTAATTTCATTTATAAAGCATGCAGGAAACCATCTAAATACACATATAATCCCCATCCCATGGGAATGAAGCATTTTCCAGCGGTAAAAAATGTCTGTCTGTCTGTGGACTTTACACACCACGTTAGCCTCGCCCCGTGCTAAGTACCGTAAGGGCTTGTGTTACGGGTACTAGACAACGGAAATATATTTAATATGTTTTATAAATTTAAGAAATTTTATATATTTAAGATTTTTATTATAGAAATACATGTAATACTTACATACACATCCATGACCCAGGCGGGATTCGAACCCGCGAACCCTGGCGCAACATGCTCCGCTTTTCCGAGCCCAGTACCACTGCGCCAGCCTGGTCGTCAATTGCCTATTTTAATGTGTGATAATTTATGGTGAAGGAATTTTTGATATCGGTCCAGTAGTTTCGGAGCTTATTCGTTAAATACATACATACAAAACAAAACAAACAAATATTTCCTCTTTATAATATTAGTATACATAAACTAATAACTCTGTACGCTACAAAATACAGATTTGTGGATGTAAAATAAATCTTAGGCAACGTAAATACAGGAGGAAATATTATTGACCCCCCTCCTCTAAAGATACTGTGTCACCTTGTGAGTGGGGGGGGAGGGGGCTTGCGTGCCTCTATAATCCCCAAGGCTATGCCGGACAGGCTTATCTAGGTGTACCGGTCATGCTTGGAGGGAGAGACCAGACTAAGAGCAATTCTGCTGGGAGGTCCTCTACCCGTCCCTCTAAATCAGTTGATGTTGGTATGGATTAGGACTATCGGCGCGCGGCGCAGCGTCCCCTGTTTGAGCATTGGGACCAGGGGTCAGGATGGAAACCTGATCCCATTGCACTGTTCCAACTTTGGAATAGGGACTGTTCAAAGGCATCCGGACAGTCCCCAAGAAGGAGAAGCTCTCTAGCAAAGGGCTGGCCTATTTATCGAAGTCAGCCTGTCGCTAGAGGGACCCTATTGCTTGTAAATCCGGGGCCCTCCAATTAAAGCGGCAGGAGCTTAGTCGGTCGAGGCAACCCAATTGCCGAGCCCGACGCTACACCCGGTTGTGCCACCCGGGCTAATGGGTAGCGCATATAAAGGTCCACTGCGTCACCAAAAATAATGGACAAATATTATTTACGGTAACGTCTGTACCATGCGTCAACAACAGCGTCACTTTATTTCGTTAGTCACACTGGATTCACCAATATTGCCTTCACCCGTATTCACTTGACCGGTACTCGAGTATCAGGACTGCCAGAATTCATGTTACTTTCACGTAGTTGTATATTTAAGACCAGCTACAGAAGCAAACGGGCACATTTCTGATATAATATATGGCCGGCGCCGTATTTTTCGCAGTTGTCAAACGTGTAACAGCGCGCCCACGGTTCGTTAGGGCGCGCACGTGACCGCTGCCCACTCGTGTTGTGTCAGCTGAAAGGCTCTTTACGGACGTCGCGTGTATTACGGGTTTTATAGGAACCGAACGCTCCCGGACGTATGTTTATTTGAATTCCTTTTCTTTTGCGCTGGTTGAAAGGTTCTCGGCGTTTGGGATGTTATCTTTCCTCTTACAGGTTCCCGGCATTTTACGTGTAATGTGTTTATTGGTTTGAATATACACATTTGTTAGTCGTTATTACTTGAAAGACACAGAAATATGTAACAGACACTTATGGATGCGCGTTGTTTCATTTCAATAATACTAGAATTTATCGACTAATTCTTAGGTTCTTAGGTTAGGATTTTTGTGTGAATTATTATGATTGATGTCAATTTAATATGATTAAAATATCCCTCGATTAAAAATGAACTGGCAATAACAATACGTCTATACATCATATATATGAAAGGTATGTCAGATGTAGTAAACATCACATGCAGGAGACCTCGTTATACTTTTTTGTCACAGACAAACAAGCAGCTTAGGAACTTCACTCTCGGTCACATTTCAATAAATCCTAAATCTCATAAAAATCCCACAATTCCTCATCTCATATTTAATAATGTACAAAAAATGGATGATTAAGGATTAAGTTTTTTAATTCATAATATCCACTGGAAACAAATAAACTGCACACATCCCAACGGTGTAATTGTCACTTTGCGACTTTATTGTGTAAGCGAGAGGTACCTACCAGGTTGTGCCGACCCAATTTAGCTGCTATACAACATTGTCACCACTCGCTATGCCGCCCCTGCACTGTGCCTGATGTAACAGCCCTGGCTAACATAATACACATCATCACGGTCCGGCGCGGCATGTGCACACACATAAACATCCGCGAGGCTGCGCGGCCACACGTAAAACACTGTCGACGCGAACGGGCTGCAACATAAATCATAATTTGCGGATGTCGCGTCGCGCGTCGGCTCCGTGATACGTTATGATAATGAAAACGTACATCATACTCGGCTGATCGACGGGCGAGCAAAACTGCTCAGTTTGCCTGATAAGCTCAACGGTATATCAATGCATGAATATTAGTTTGAGAATCAGATTGATACTAGCTAAAAATTATTTACAAGGCTTGTGTGTGTTTTTCAAGTTTTTCCTGAAGGTACGATATATAAGTTCCGCGGTAAGATAATACGAGTAGGAAAGTTGTGTACAACATTTCACACTCAACTTGTGCTGTGTTGTACAATGTAACGTATCAAAGTCTACCGCGCTTACGTCTCTTGCATATCTTCCACTATAGAATGACGTTAATTTTAAGTCGTAAGCTCCATTCTGAGA
>LUGF01042317.1:68522-85471 GCA_001625245.1 Calycopis cecrops
GAGTTCTGTCCCGATTTTCGTCATCTTCTGTCTTCTGTCGAGGTCAAAATTGTGGTATCGGCTATCGCCCTCGGTACTTCCGTTCGGACAAAATTTTGATATTTATTTTGTTTTATTTGATAAAGAAAAGAACATACTATTTAAAAAGAAAAACGTATTAATTGTAAAATATTTTTGTATGATCATCAAATGTCATAAAAAAAACTATATATCTCTGCACTAATATATTACGACTGGTCCAGAACGCACTTGATTATGATGTTAAATATTTCTTAAGGAGTATACTTAAATAAAAAATGAAATCCTTCAACTTGACTTTCATTTAGAATTCTTTCTTGGATTCGAAATGAAAGCGTAATTGTGTAACAAACATTATGCGGCGATACACATGACTTACACAGTAAAATAAATATTTTGTTAGTCATGTATGAAGATTAGAAATAAACAGTTGTCGTAAAATACGGACATTTTATTTTTTTTTATGGTAAAGGACAAACGAGCAGTCGGAGCCATTTTCATGACTACTGACACCTATAGGTATACGCATAGAGAATATACAGATGCGCTGTCCTCCTTTCTCCTCCCGTCTCCATTGGCCACCGGCTGCTCACAAACCGCACGAACGCCACTGCACAGCTGTCACTTTACGCCGGTTTCCTGTAAGCGAGAGGCACCTCCTCGGTCGTGCCGGCCCCATTCGGCACTACCTCTTACTTAAAACTGTTTATCCAAAGTGTCCGTTATAAGAACAACCGCGCATATAAATCACGAACTCTTCAATGAGCGTCAGAATGGGAGCGTTGACATTCATTTGGGAACTACTAGAATTTAATTAAGGCAACTTTTGGCGCTAACCAAATCCCGTGCAAAAAACTCGGTTAGACGAAGCGGGAACTTCATACAACTAGTTGGGACTAAATTTAATTGCGGCCCGCGGGAGTCTGGTTAAATATTGGAACTTTGTAACGCCAGTTTGTTCAAAAGTATGAGTAACGTGATTTCTTTTGGGAATACTAAGGTTTTTGCATTTTGTGAAATTTTTTATGTTTTTTGCATTTATTTATTTTGCTGGCAATAATAATTGGGATTGTTACAATTGATGATTATTTGCTTGGTTTGTGTATGTGAGGCTGTTCCAATTTGTGGTTTTTGATATATTATTTTATTTAAATACGATCTCCATGTTTTATCATGGTTAGTCAACGCCTTTATGTGCTTGGATATATGGGCGGCTACAAAAATAAGGTATCAATATAATCGAAGGTAATCCAACAGTAGACCGCCTTAGGCTGATGATGATGATGATGAAATCTAAGGTACTTAAGTAATTATGTTTTCGTATTATATGTATACTTGAACTCCCTACAACTCAGCCTTTATTCTCCTTAATTTCGTCGCAAGTACTAAGACCTGTGGTATTGTTTGTTAAGTTGAAATAAATGATTTTATTTTTTTTATTTTGAATGACAGTGGGCGTTAGTGATGGCTACTGTCACGTAACCCGTCAGCTCGTTTCCCCTTTGCTATAAAGAAATAAAAAAGACACAATTAGCATTTCCCTCCCGCTTGCTCATCGTGCGAGTAGTGGTCGTTATAGATCTCGAATACACAGGAATGGCAGCGGCGACAAACTATAGTGGGACAAACCTGATTTTAAATATTTGTTTGAGACTTTCGCGTTTGTTACACATATTGTAGTTACCGACTCTGTCGGCTCGCGGCTGATGTATCCCAGTCGAAACGTCGAGGAAAGCTTTATGTTTTGACTAGTACCTTTAATATCTTATCGTATTAAAACCCGGAAAGTAACTACAATATCTGATTTAAAAGGATACACGAAGTACGACAAATAATTTTACGCTAGTTTAGTATGCACGTGAGTTATTATATATCCCATCAGTTGCAGCTACCGGTAATAACACTACAACTTAAATATTCTATAACGTGCATCAAGTACACCACAAATTTCAATAGTTAATGAAAAACTCCGACACGCCAAATGCATTAAGTATCAGTTAAGTAAGAGCGATGCTCGGGTGCGAGCTCCGCGAACTTTTCTCCTGCTCTCTATTTTACATAAGTTAAGACTTGCTGCTTTGTTTGCAACTTCGTGGTTATTTAATTAACACGTTCTGTTCATATTTTATTAGTGGAGTAAAAAGACGACGCCGGGTCCAAATTAGCTAACTGTAGGTACATAAATTGGGGAAATTGTAATAGATAATAGAAAGTGACACTGACAACTTCGGTCTGTTACATAGAAATATTCTAATAACACTCTTTGGTTCGATCCAATACAGTCAAATCAATCAGTTTTTTACATTTTTTTTGTGAAATTTCTTATAACTCGTTAGTAAATAATTTCGCCACATTTGTTAATACATTTTTTTAAGATTGCTTAAGATTGTTAAATCTCTCTCGGAGCTCTCAAGAGGGGACACGTAGATCTTGATCTGATCCATATTTAAGAGGTGGGATAGATTAAACTATGTTGAGCCTTTCACATTGAACCTATAATGCATTTTACAAAATTGAGGACAAGTGGTCCAACAGTGGACTGCAATAGGCTGATGATGACGAGGACAAGTGGTTAAGAGCTAAGCAAAACCAGGAAGGACTTGAGATTCATCTCGTCTTGATGCTACTACGGTCTCTACTGACTGCCTGCATCTACAATGAGCAACTTTAGATCCTTGCGATTTATTTATTCTCACTTTTTTTTCTTGCACTTTTTTTTTTAAAATGATGTAGAGGCGCAAACGAGCAGTCGGAGCCATTTTAGTGACTACCGACGACCATAGACATCCGCATAGAGGCTATACAGATGCGCTGCCCTCCTTTTTCCTTCCACCTCTAAGGGCCACAGGCTACTAACCCAGCGCATGGACACGACGGGGGAGATAGGTACCTCTCGCTTACACGAGACCTGCGTAAAGTGGCAGCTGTGCTGTCGCGTTTGTAATTAGCCGGTGGCCCATGATGGAGTTGGGAATATAAAGTAGAGCAGCGCGTCTGTATAGCCTCTATGCGGATGTCTATGGGCGTTGGTAGTCATGAAAATGGCTCCGACTGCTCATTTGCCCCCCTATGTCATAAATAAAAAGTGTAAAAGTTAATTTTAGTTTCCCTATTTCTATTAATACGAGGCCAAAAATTCAAAACTTTAGTAGTAAAGTGTTGTGGTATTACATGTGCCGGTGGCCCATAGGGGTAATGGACGCCAGAAGGGCAACGAATCTGCTTTGAAATTGTGGAGATATCATTAGACGTTATTAAGGCTCTGATTCCTCGTTTGCGTCCCTATACTTTAAAAACCGGTAACGATATTTATTTTACTGGACAAAAAACCCGGAACATGTGTCGGTATTTACTTGTCCGAACTTTTTGGTATGCATACAACGGCATGTATTTTACATTTTACATAACGCTCAATATTTGTGTTGTAAAACACATACGTTAAAATGAGAACCATCAAATCATAGCAATTAAAAATGTTGCACAAAACTCGACGAATCAAAGCAAAACGTTGAAAAATTTCAAAGTGAAATGTACTCGTACAGCGCGCGCTCGTGTAAATCGAACTCCACCGACTTGCTTGAGGCTCTTAATACTGTACGATTTGTCTTCGCAAATAGATGAGAAAGGGTATGTGGCGAATTTATAGGAAACAAATTTCACTTAGACTAGAGAGCTTTGAATATATTGTAAAATATATACTTCAAGACAAAAGTTATTATTTAGCTTCAAATTCACAGGTATTTACAATTATTTAACTACCATACACTGAGAAGACAAAAGCACAGTCATTATTAAGTTTGAAATTCTTGGCGATTGTGTTTACAATGTGTCCATACCTACATTATGCAATTTTCATTCATTAATTACAAGCAAAACTGTAACTATTGGAATTGGTATTGAGTGCTGATAAATAAATTTAAAGTAATGTTGCTTTTAAATGCCTTGTTGATACACAATATCATACGTCGTTTGATTTGACTAAAACTAGAGAATGTACAGATAAAATATCGTATCGTATAAGTGGCCCTAAAGTTTGCAGACTGTACTAAAATATTCTATGAATAATGCACGCGTCATAACATAGAGGGAATGAGATCTCCAATGTGAAAAAGTTGAACACTTTAAGATAACGAAAATAATGAAGTTTCATAATATAGCTCCTTACTTAATTGTCCTCTGTGACAAAGTTTATTTCGTTTTATTTTATATTATTCCTGCAATTAGTTTAGCATTTCAATCGTCGCACGTCGTCGTGTAGTACTGTGCTTTAATTGGTGGTCACATTTTTCGCGTAGGTGACCCGCGAAACTGCATTTTCATCACAAAAAGATGTTTCTTTGGTCCCTTCGTTTTGGACTCGGTGAATACAAGCGTTTAAAAACATAAAAAAAACCTCAATTCACATCATATTAAATAAAAGTGCCTCGCTTTTAAAAAGTTCACGCAATCTCTTTGACGTCGGCGATCTGTCACTGCTCATACAACATGCCTAATGCGTACAATACTGCTCATACATATAAAACAATTGAAGAAATGAAAATGAATAAAAATATTTAATATTTTTTCGATGTACGAATTTATTTCAGTATTTTAGATATTCGTACATCGTGAGGACTAGAAATGTATCTCTTTTGTATCGCGATAATTGGAATGTTTTGATTCGGTTTCGATTCTGCGCTAGACTGAGTTGAGGCTTCACAAGCTTGGTTGTTAAGGCTCTCGGTTTGACTTCTCACTAAATATGCTACTATATTTTCTTAAATTCTCTCTTATTGTAATAACACAGGTAGTCGTATTTCGTCAAACGACCACTTTGAAGACCAGTTATTTGGTGGCGTCCCCAGTTTTTTCACATTAATACCTATGTGACATTGAAGACGTTATCTAGGCCCCGTTGGCCGCCTCCAGAGCACACCGGGGCATTATTGTCCTCTTTGGGAAAAGTGATAGATTTTGACTATTTGTTTACCTTATAAATCAACTCTATGGTAAACAAATAGTCAAAACCACAACGTAGTTATTGATATTATACGACCATAAACATTGTGTTAACAATTAGAGTATTAAGTATATTAGTGTATTTTTATACCATAGATTGAGAGAAAAATGAGTACTTTATTCTCTTGTAAAATCTGCGCAAACTCTTACAGCAAGAAGGATCTAAAAATGTCACGTGATAATAATTAAGTATAATTAGTGTTCACACCTCGACTAGCTCCTTCGCAGTTTCACTAGCATAACATTTTATATCCCAAAGGAATATACTTTATACCCTATTCGTGGTATAAAGTATTGTATGTTATTCCAGATTATATCTATATACGTTCCAAATTTTAACTAAATCCATACTGTAGTTTTGCGTGAAAGAATAACAAACATATTTATAAGTTTTCGAAATTATATTTGCAGACAGTTGGATTAGGATCTAGCAAGGATTTTACTATACTATTAATATACAATTTGTGTATCAGTGGCGTATCAGTAATCACTTGTTTGTTAACTACCTGCTCGTAAAACCCGTGTACACACAATTAATATTAATTAAAACACATAAAAAACACCACAGCAGTAAAATATACACACGAACAGCTGTTCAATTAGCCCAAAAGGTTCATTATCTTTAGGGAAATTTAACAGAATCGTGACTCGAATGCCAGATAATGTTTTTCATCTAAAGTACTCACGGCCGCGCAGTTGTGCGTGATTTTTGTACTTCATAAATTCTGTCGCGCAGAAAGTAATTACGTAAATGAGAGTTTTGTTGTAAAAAGGGGTGAGTGTGCTCTTTAGGTTAAGCTTATGGTAAGTGTCTACTAATTTCTATACTCTATAAACATATCAGAGACTACCCTATTTTACTCATAGACCATGCAGGCTCTTAGAAACTCCTCGACATGCTACATGGTGTGCTAGATCTAATGACTAAACAGGTATAATACATATACTACTTTTTGCGACAAAGTAGTATAGGTATTATACCTATAGCCTATAATATATACCATTATATATAAAGGCATGGACAACTAACTTACTTTTAGTATATGTGTTGTCTATGTTTAGTCATAGACTGTATATACATAACTTAGGCATCAGCTGTCAACTCTGATCTGTCAGACTTGTCCTACTTCCACTGGGCATGTATATGTAACACTTACTACTAGATCATATTACTATTTAAGCGACACGTAGTGTACTGTTGAACACAGGCCTCATTGACATTCATTTGATTATCATCATCCGCCCGGTCTCACATAATTATATCTAAGCAGAGGCCATTGCAGCGCGGCTAAGTGGATTTGCCGTGAACTCATCCGCGCATTTGCATTTAGATTCCCATGTCTCCTGTGACGTATATCTCACCAAAATTCGCTTACATTCGGACCTCACCACTTTAACACCCGTCTAAAGAGAGAGTCATGTTTTTCATTATCAAATCTCATTAGATTTATAGAATGCAAGTGAAAGCGAATAAAACCTGAAATATTTTAAGAAGGCGAGGTTGCGTTTTTCATTTGCAAAGTTATTGCATAGGAAGTACATAAGTGACCGGAGTATATTAATAAGTAATACAAACGTTTATGTAATCATCTTCGTTTAAAATTTTGTGGCCCTTTTTTAACCCATTTCCTTATTGACCTACAATTCACACAGCCCACTCGAGACGCGGCTCAGCTGTTACAAAGCGTTGAGACTATGGTAGAGCAACGATCGACGATCTTGTTAAAATTATTCGTCTGATTATTTTTTATTATAGCGGGCTAACGAGCAGTCGGGTCATTAAAAGGTCAAATATCGACGACATTTAGCAAATTTCTTAAAGATTATTAAAGATATTTTACACGCCACAAGATCCCTTAAGTAGCACAGTATTTAATTTCTGAAAATTGAGAGGTAATAATGGTAGAATATTGAATTTTGGCGCGAATTTCGATGCTGCGAATTATGCATATACCAGTGCAAAATAAAGTAGAACAAGCATTACGAACTGACATCTTCGTAAAGCAAGTGAACTGAACTGGCTCGAAACTTAATTTTTATACATTGTACATCAAGTTTTAAACCTCGTAACATAAAGCATAAACAAGAGGAACTTAAAATGAACAATGTGTTGTGTGCGGCGCGATGCACATCCCTCACCGCCATAATAGGTTTTACGAAACATTTATCACGTAGCACCTGCAACATCTTTTGTATTAAATACACTTTTCAATAAATACACTTTTTCAGTAAATACACTTTTTCAGTAAATACACTTATTCTGGAAAATTTTCTTCCCTCTGAATGTTTACTATATTTTATAAATTGAACATTTGGGGTCAGAAATTTTTAAAGAATGGGTATTCGATGTCTCTTATTTCCATCCAATATTGATGTAGTATTTAGTAAATTGTGTCTAATTTTATAGCAAAAATAATTACGTAAACGAGAGTTACTTAAATAGTTCTAAGGTGTCGTGGTGTTATATTAATCTTTAATTTTATTTATATTAGTACATAAGTAAACTACTAACATAAACAAAATTAAAGATTTGTTGTATCTTTTATCTGTAAAGATCGTGACACGTAACACTCGATTTTCTCTGCCCACTCCATTAGGGAAATTACGTGAAGGTATGAATATTTGTGTACAACATTTTTAGTTAAGGTCCGTTACTGAAATTTTGCGAAAATGAAGATTTTAGGCAAATTGATCGGATTCCCCTGATAAGTAAGTGGTTTTATATTGTTATGTGACAGTAGAGTATTTTTTCGAATTATAATTATCTTTTGTCAGAGATATCAATATCACTCTGACTGGAAAGAGGGCCAGCATTACCGGGGAGGGACCTCTCAGACAGATTCTTATTCTTCGTGTCGATGGCACAAGATTTTTTTAGAGGTTTTAAACGTGATTACTGTCATATCATTATTAATTCAGTCCGATGACATCGAAGCTAACGGACATCTGCGTTTTCTTGCGGTGTGCAGTATCCGGTGGTTAAAGAGGGGAGGAGGAAATAGGGGAACTCAGCTACATAACAATTATATAGACGTATAGGTGTGCTGGTGGTCATCAGAAGGCTGTGCCTGTTCGTTTGCCCCCTTATGCTAAAAACCTAGATAAAAATTTACAGATGTATGCAGACACCTAAGATTAACTATTAGACTTTGCCAAGTATCATAAAGTAATAAGTCTCAGAAGATAATAAAATTACTTTACCATAAAATTCACTAATATGAATTTAAAGGACAAGACTTTGACAAATAACCACCTACGATATGCAAATATCCTAAACAATCAAATACTGCTATGCTCCAATGGTTTGTTACAAATTTGTTCGTTCTCGTACACATTACGGATATATATAAAATTAGTACGCATTATTTATATAATAAAATTACTTTATATAAATTAAATTAATTAAATAAATTAATTAATAAAATTAATTTATTCGGATTATTTATAAAAATAGATATTATACTGATAAAATATAATATTTTCATTTAAAAGTCATACGATTTCTTTAACAAGCGTTACGGCGCGGGCGATCATAAATTTTCGCTTAATAGATAGTTTAGATGGCGCTTGTCTAATTTATCTACAATGTGGCAATAGACAGAGCCATATATAAATTGTATAGGAGTGCAAATTGAGTTGAAAGTTACCTACCATCAGACGATCCAATAGTTCTTTAAAAGAGACATTGTATTTTTTTGGATGTACTTTATTTCGTTTTAGTTTCCCCGGGATGAAAGAAGATAAATTGGGTTCTATCAAGTTCGCAAGTAAAGTTTCGTTCTATACAAGGTTTCTAATAAGTTCTTCGACCAGCAAACTTTGCTCAGGTGAACTTTGACTTCAAATTTTGACGGTAAATTGTGTAAGAGTATTCCGGGTTTATTTTTGTTAAAGTTTAAAATTATGCCATTATTAAGCATGATCAAAAATGTTTTAAACTTACCACTTTAGACATTATTCCATAATCCGACCAAACGACAAAACTGTTTGTAAAATAAAAAAATATTTAGCTAACATGATAATAAATTGTATAATAATTCATAATATTTTTTATACAGTTTCATTAAAATTGTAATAATAAAGTTTCCTAATGAGTAGCATAAAAAATAATTACATTTTACATACAAAATATATTGTTTATGCAATATAAAATGTATTTAAAAGTGAACATTATTATTTAAATACAAATGTATCATAATCTATAACATATCACGCATATCATGAAAGGCAATTGTAGACATAATAATCACATTTAAAATAATTTATTTCATTTTGTGTATATTATTATTTACTAGCTTTCACCCGCAGCTTTGCTCGCATAGACGACGACATCACATTAGAAAACTCATAAATTAAAAAAAAATCTCCACTATTCAATTGATGTTATTATACATATAAACCTTCCTCTTGAATTACTCTATCTATTAAAAAAAACACCATCAAATCTGTTGCGTAATTTTAAAGATCTAAGCATACAGACACACAGATGGCCGTAAGCGACTTTGTATTATACTATGTAGTGATTTACAGTTGGATTTATTCAACACGGTAAGTCATTACTTTATCAACTACTATTTTCGTTGTTTCGTAATAAAATAAAGGTGTTGAACAACCTCCCAACAAACGAGAGGAGAAATTAAATTGTTCAGAACAATGGGTCGACTAAATTAATTTTAGTAAAGTTAGTTTCGGGGAGATATTCACCCTGGAGGGGTAATTTCAAGATGGTTTCATCTTGAAACGATTTTATGAATTTGATATAAATTCATTTACTGAGACGTGGCAGAAGAGTATTGGAAAGTGGTTGTAATGATGGGTTCGTTGAAGGATTGCAAAACTTGGAATGTTATGGGAGTTGTAGTTTAATGCGTCATTTTTTTAGGTATCAGTACCTATCCTAGTATAATTATGTATATCTCGATGCCTTCGCGAAAAGCTGGTGAGAGAAGGCTAAATACTGAGATGGTTGGCGAGGTTTTAGGAAGGCCTTTGCCCAGCAGTGGGACAGCATGGGCTGAAAAAAAAATATACTTGCTTGATTCATTATAATTATTTTATGGGTTGTTGTTTTGTTCCCCAATCAAACTAGAGCTATCAATGTCCTTGTCGAAATCCGTAGCGTAAATAATTATTCAGCTGCGAGTTAAATTTTCTTTTGTAAGAACAACTATTAAATTTTAAATCTTAATATAATATGTACTCGTCGATTTTAGCTGAGCACGGTCAAAATGATGATGAAATTACAAAAATCTGTGATTATACCTGTACATTTTTTCTCTTAACCTTATCTATTAATAAAATCTACTTACACAAATACATAGCTTAATATTTATTATTATAGTATACTATTACCTTTATGTAGCTCAACATAACATTGTAAGAGGTAGTGCCACACTGCATGCTTGCATGCAGCCGAATTGATCCCGCACGACCTGGGAGATACCTCTCGCTAACACGACACATTTCGTGCGGTGTGTAAGTAGCCGGTGGCCCATGGAGGTGGGAGGAGAAAGGTGGGCAGCGCATCTGTATAGCCTCTATGCGAATGTCTATGGGCGTCGGTAGTCTTGAAAATGGCTCTAAGCGCTCGTTTGCCCCTATAACAGAAAAAATAATACCAAATTCGTAAAGTAATGGCCTTGTCTGATATTTTATCCAGAGATAAGTTATTTATCTACAATTTCTTTTACCTCATAGGTGGAACTCACAATCGACTTGAAAATAATAGAATTTACCTCTCATGTACCTGTATGGTGTACCT
This sequence comes from Calycopis cecrops, assembly GCA_001625245.1. Lineage (NCBI taxonomy): Eukaryota > Metazoa > Arthropoda > Insecta > Lepidoptera > Lycaenidae > Calycopis > Calycopis cecrops. The sequence continues at coordinate 79,300 of LUGF01042317.1, forward strand.
ACACGAAATTGTTCCATTTTGCCAGGCGAGTCAAGGCTCGCAAACGTCTCCACTCTCCGCTCTAGGTTTGTAGGCTCATCGGATTACTGTTTTGATTTTGCTTTACTTGTGGCAAGGCTGTTGCAACGGAAACTGTCGAAACGGTTTCTACTACGAAAATACGTAACGGCTTTGATACTACATGATTGTATCTCAAATTCATTTATATCATGATTGAATATGAAATTATGAAGATCATATTATTCATAGAACCTTAACTATGCTCCTAAATACTTCTTACTATTAATTTAGATATGAATGTAATGTTTTCTTTCTTACCCAAGTGAGTCAGAAGGCTAATAAGTTTTGAGAGTTTGCTTACCTGTTTGATTATCTGACTCTGCTACAGTATATTTTAACGTATAAGGTATTATTTTAGTCTTCATAACGGGAGTCACTCACACATTTAAATACATTTTAGGCAATTGGGTTTTATTTTTTTTTAGTTTAATATTGAAATTGTAGCGTCTCTGGGACACACTCCCAGCAGTCAACATTCACTGGCTGCAGTTGATAATGAATTTTAAAAACATTTCTTAATTAGAATAAATATATTAATTTCCTATTCTTCCTACTTTCTTCTGATTAAATTCGTTGCGGGTCCCAAGACAGATTTAGCTTTTCCCTCGGGCTCCCTGCGATCATATCAAAGGGTCGTTGTGGTTTCCGCTGTTGTTCAGTGCGACACAGGAGTAGCAAGAGTGTTGGGCCAAACCCGGTCAAAAAAATATAAATTGATTTTGTATGAAAAATAAAAATTAAAATGAAAAAAAAAATGAAATGCTTTAGTCCTGATTAGTTCAGTTCTCCCAAAGTTGGCCTGAACAAGTACATTTATTATTCCTACGTAGACGGATGCTTAATATCTGAAGCTTAGTACGAGAGCACAGAATTTTAAAACTCAAATGCAGCGCAAACAGCAATATTTAAAGGTTGGAATTGAAATTTTAAACACCGTTGGGATTCGTGGAAATGGATATTTTTAGAATATAAAAATATATTTCGATAACACAAACTCAGCTGAATATACGAAACAAAAATAATGATTCGTTGAAAATGAGATGAATATAAAACCAAGAAAGTATTTTTGTCTAACTTTTATATCACATCTGCAATATCATTTTCTTTCCACAGTACACAAACAAAAATAAATTCATGGCTTCTGATTGATCATTCACAAACATTTGTACCAGTTTCAAGTACTGTGACGACTTGTGTTACAATAGACGAGTTGTTGTAATAGACAAGCATAGAAGAATAAACACACAAATATATACATATATATAAATGACTGATTGACTTACTGACAGACAGCCGAAACGACTGTACCTAGCGTAGACAGAGAATACATAGAGACTAGAATTTTGGTACAAGAGTTCCTTTTCGTTTATAATGTGAATGTAAGTTTGTTTGTTACGCTTTCACGCCAAAACTACTAGACCGATCATTATGAAACTTTGTACACATATTCCTGGAGGTATTAGAAATAACATAGGATACTTTTTATCCCGAAAAAATGTTCCTGAGGGATGCCATGGAATGATTTTCCACGATATCGAAATTTACGCGGGCGAAGCCGCGGGGCGCAGCTAGTAATGAATATCAGTGATTTCGTTCAAATTAAACCGCCGGTGGAACCTCCGGACACAGCTAGATAAATTTCGTTGCCGTGAAAATTTGAAAATCATCCTATAACATCCCATACTAACATTTTTTCGGGATAAAAACTATCCTATGCCCAAGTTACTCTCTACGTGTGTGCCAAATTTCATAAAAAATCGGTTAATCAACATACACACTTTCGTATTTATAATAATTTTAGAAGGATGAAATTTATAAATATATAAGCATGTACTCATACTGACCTACAACTTTAAGAAGTGCGTTCTTCACTTAACCCGGTGTGGATGCAAAATGACCTGGACGAGTTTCGAACCTGTGACGTACAAATCATAACCGCTTGTCTTACCACCGAGCCCATAGATCGTCAAATGAATTTAAACCAAGTAACTATGTACTTAACTTGTTTGCTCTATCTGTATTATCCAGAATATACAAGTTGCGATTATTAAAATCTTCGATTAATAAGATGATATAAATCAACTCACATCATATAAAAGAAGAATGTCTATGCTGTGAGTCAATTTATTTCAATGTGAAGGTGTGGAGTTTCCCTACCGTGGTGGTTTCTTCTGTAAAGAAGTACCGCGGTAAAACTGGAGGTATAGTTAGTAGGTATATAAATAGTAAAATAATTGGCGGAACAGTTTTTTATAGAGAAGGCGAAAATGAAATTAAAATTACGCAAAATAAATCAACGCAGAATGTTAATTAGCCTTACAATTAAACGACCTCTGCTTTTCCATCTTTTTCACCATATATTGTCATACTTTTGTACTGTAAGAAAACATTTCTAAGTTTAAATTTTTGTAAAACTAATGAATAGTGAAGGTCATATATTGTTTTATATGGAAAGTTAAATTGAAAGTCAAACACAATCAGTACGTGAAACAATATTGGCATCATTTATTAACCATATCGGCCCGACAGTAATACTATTTTTTTATACTGTGGCAATACCTTTTGAAGTTTTATTATCTGTAACAATTACACTGGAAATTTGATTTAGTGGTCGCAGCCGGCCGCTGGCGTATCACGTGTGCTATTTATGGTAAGCAGAACGTTCACATGTCACTGTATTAAAGCGTGGTGTTTTAACATATTTTATTCTGTTATTTTAATTTTGGATAGAATTTTAAATCTATAAAAAACCCATGTGCCATCACATTGTCATTAAAATAATCATTTATTAAATTGTAATAGTCCAAACATATTTCATCATCCACTAGGCCCTATTACTTATTCGTACAGAAATTTATAAACAACAAAAAAATCATATATTAGGAGCAATGAACTGTAATTAACACACTCCTCGTACGCCCTCTCGTCTAAGTAACAACTCTGTTAAGGCTTACGAATATAATAGCATCTTAAGAACCAGTCTATCATTTCTCCTGACTTCAGCTGCATCTCATACTCAGCAGCAGCAGCACAATGGCAAACCCACACTTAATTAATAATTATATGGGTTTTTTTACATTCTTTTTCTCATTCTTTATATTCTCTCTTATTTTTTTTAATTACTATCAAAGTGTCTACTTATTTTTATAGTGTAGATATTTTGTTTTTCTTAATACCGTTCCTTGTAAGCAAGAAGGACGTCATATTTACATAATAATTATGCCAATGTTTATTGGTGTCCATAACTTTAATGGACTCCCGACTGCTCTTATGTTCACTTGTGCACAAAAATACACCTCTCAGTTTATATAAATTCTTACGTACGGCAAATATGCTATTAATTACTTACGACGGCGAAACGTGAGTGGCAAATAGCTCTCTGGTCGTATCTGAGAATTCTGTTGCAAAGCAGCAGCGGTGGTGCCTCTTACTATAAAAAATTAAATAAAAAGAAGAACCAATCGTCAATGACTAATGAAATTTACCTTTATTTGGTGTTATTTTTATTTAATAATACTATCCAATGTACTTCGTAAGTGAATATAAAATTGTATTATGATATAACAAGACATCTTCGCGCTCCACTCTCTAGTGGAGAGGATATGAGCCGGTTGTTTACCGCCGCTCATCCGATAGGTTAGCTAACTCCACGTTATGAGAAATGATATTATTACTAACATTTTTCAGCACTGCGGGCGATGTTGATAAACTGCAGGAATATTGGATAGAAGTCATACCACAAATGCTCACTGGTCTACATGATTAGGGTCGGTACATAGACTATTAGTTTGTCCTTGTATATGTCCTATTTAACGCTTATGATGGCAATTTACGTTACAGTCACTAATAATAATAATAATAATAATAATAATAATAATAAAAATAATAACAATCCCACCACCACACACTAGTAGGTACCTACTGCATCTACTTGGCTATGGCCCGTAGATACAGAAAGTAACCAGCATTATGCTGAGCAATAAAAATTTAAAATATAATAATAATAATAAAGCTTTATTTATTCCATGCAAAAAAAAAACATAATTAACTAAAACATAATTATAATGTGGTAACGCTTTGAGAATTATAAATTTAATTACAATTTGAAGTGCTAGATAAATTAGATTTTCAATTATAATAATTAAATTTGTTTTTCAATTATAGTACTTAAATTTGATTTTCCATTTTAATAACTTAACTTGATTTTTCATTTTAATAATTAAATCTGATTTTTCAGTTACAATTATTGATAATATTATTCTCATGATACTTTAATTGATATTGGTTCCGATTTCTAATGCATGGACCCCGTTCGGGTAAAAGCCTCCCCCAAGTATTGCCATCCCTCTCTGCCTTTAGCTCTTTCGAGCCAGCTTTCACCTGCACATGCTACTATTTCGTCTGCCCATCTGGCCTTTGGTCGACCTCTTGATCTGGTGCCTTTTGGCCCAGGCCACTCCACTGACCGCAAAGTCCATCTGTCGTCCATGTAACGGGCCACATGACCAGCCCACTTCCATTTAGCTTTCATTGCAAAAGTTAAGGCATCGTATATTTTGGTCTTCTTTCGAATGTCAACATTCTTCACCTTATCTTTCAGTTTTATACCTAGGCAGCTTCTCTCCATTCTTCTTGTTTCTTTCTTGGGTAGTTTGAATTTTGTTCCTGGTTTTGAGATCAAAGGTCCAAGTTTGACATCCATAGGTAAGGCACGGTAGCAGTCCTGTATCCATGACTATTTTCTTGGTCGGAAGCGAAAGTTGTGATTTTAGTATTTCTTTATGATGCCAGAACTTGTTCCAGGTAATCGCCACTCTTCGGTTTAGTTCCTCGTAATTTCTTTCCTTACTAAACGAGATTTGTTTTCCTAAGTATATATAGCTGTTGACAAACTCGAGAGGGGTGTTATTTATTGAGATGGACGTTGCACTGCGGTTAGACATAATTTTAGTCTTTTCTAGATTCATCTCCAAACCAGCTTTTATGCTAGCCTGGTTCAATTCGTTTACCATATTGTTTAGTTGATGAGGGCATTCCGAAAATAGAATTATGTCATCGGCGAATCTAAGATGACTTAAAAATTTCCCATTTATATTAATACCTTTGTTGCGCCATGCCAGCTCTCCCATTACATGTTGCAAGACGGCAATGAATAGTTTTGGTGAGATCGGATCTCCTTGCCTGACACCTCTCTTTATGTTGATTATTTCGCCCACTCTATCCAATTTGACTCTACTTGTGCTGTTAGAGTAGATATTTTTTAAGATATTGATGTACTTTTCATTTATATTTAGTGCTTTCAGCGACTCCCAGATGCTCTCGTGTGAAATTGAGTCAAATGCTTTTTTGTAATCGATGAAAGCCAAATATAGGGGCCTATTAAATTCTAGATATTTTTCTATCGCCTGGTCGACCACTTGGATGTGGTCCATCGTGCTGAAACCGCTCCTGAAACCAGGTTGTTCCATCGGTTGGTTGGCATCGATGACTGGAGCTATCCTTTCAAGTAGGCAGGATGCAAAAAGTTTATAGAAACTAGACATTAGACTTATAGGACGGTAATTGCCTATATCAGCTGGGTCGCCTTTTTTGTATAGTAGTATAATTTCCGATGCCATCCAGTCATGTGGCACGACTTCTTCATTAAGTATTTTGTTCCATAAGATGGTTATTGGTGCCAGTAGAAGAGTCTTCGCAACTTTGATGCATTCGTAGGTGATTCCGTCCGGTCCTGGGCTTTTTTCTGGTTTGAGCCTCGTTAATTGTTTCAATATTTCATTTTCTGTAAACTCTTGTATTATAGGGGTAGCTTTGTAGCTATAGGAAACCATGTTTTGATTTTATGTGTCTGGTTGTCTGTATAGATTAGCGTAGAACTCAGTAGCAGCGTTTATAATTTCCGTGCGAGAATTGCATTTATTGTTGCCAGACTTGAGGAAAGGGACCCATGTTTTGGCTTGATTTAGCTCTTTGTAAGCTTTTTTGGCAGACCTACAATTATTGAGGTGTCTTTGTATAGTTGTTGTTCTGTAGGTAGAGTAGCACCTTTTAATTTCTTTATTGGTATTTTTGTATAAAGTTTTTAGTTTCTCTTTGTCAGTTTTGCTTAGAT
>LUGF01042317.1:86834-97881 GCA_001625245.1 Calycopis cecrops
TAACTATCAAAGTACCTACTTATTTTTATAGTGGAGGTATTTTGTTTTTCTTAATAACGTTCCTTGTAAGCGGACGTCATATTTACATAATAATTAAGCCTTAAAATATAACTTTAATGGACTCCTACTGCTCTCATGTTCACTTGTGCATAAAAATACACCTCTCAATTAACTGGAAGTCTTACGTACAGCGTGCTATTCATTATTTACGATGGAGCAGCTAATAGCTCTCTGGTTGTATTATATATACGTCTTACTATAAAAAAAATAATAAGATAGAAATAATAGTCAATGACTTTAATGACCTTTAGCTTCATTTGGTGTTATTTTCATTTAATAATACTATCCAATATACTTCGTAACTGAATATAAAATTGTATTATGATATAACAAGACATCTTCGCGCTCCACTCTCTAGTGGAGAGGATATGAGCCGGTTGTTTACCGCCGCTCATCCGATAGGTTAGCTAACTCCACGTTATGAGAAATGATATTATTACTAACATTTGTCAGCACTGCTGATGTTGATAAACTGCAGGAATATTGGATAGAAGTCATACCACAAATGCTCACTGGTCTACATGATTAGGGTCGGTGCATAGACTATTAGTTTGTCCTTGTATATGTCCTATTTAACTCATAAGATGGCAATTTACGTTACAGTCACTAATACGTTAAAGATCAAAAAATATAGATAGAGTACATTTATTTTGTCTCTGTATGGCAATTTACATTTATATAAAACAATTTTGATGTTTATTTATTAAATATTAGATTAAAAATACATACTTGTATTAACGATAAGTAAAATGTTTTTAATTAAAATTATATAAAGTAGCGACAGTGTAGCTCATGGGCTGGACATCAAGGGTTGTTGTGCAGACTTTCCACGACCATACTATATACCACCAATAAAGCCAGCAATGTAACTGAAAATTTGCATTCCATATTTCTCCTTTATTTAGTTACCTGTAAGATTATCCCTTACGGCTTACCCTGGGTCTATTGCCGACCAATATGTTTTTTAAATTCCGAATTGATAGTACCCTACTCTACTGTAACCGCACGGAAGCCCTCAGCCGCCTCAGGTGACCCTGTATCTATTGGCAACAGGGTCACCTCGATAGGGCCCAGATTAACTGACCAGCCTACACAAGGGAGTCGTCTATCTCGATTCTCTGACAATTCTAGTCAACATGGGGCAGTGTATATCGTGCCTGGCCCGACCCTACGGGAAAAGGTTAGTTATTGGACATCTTTTTATTATTTTCATTAATTTGTCTAGTAGTAGAGTATATATTTACTATCAACGTTATAGTATATTGATTATTGATAATTATATTTTTATATAACATGTTATAAGTATTTCTAAAAACCTGTTCCTTTTAAAGTTGAACTTCAAACTGGTAGCCATATTGGATCGTAATAAAAGGAGCAGGAGCCAAAGTTTTTACCGCCTGATTGACAAGCAGCGCTAATGTCCGCTGGAGTAAAACTTTATCCGCTCTCCGACTAAACTATTAAAAGGCTTTATACAAACTATGTTTCAAATTTAATGAACACACTACATTTAGTAAGAGATAGTGCCGTATTGTACCGACACTACTGGCGAGTTACCCTTCGCTTATAGGTTACCGTTGACAAGTGACAGCTTTATTTCTATTAAATTAATGAAAAAATCCCCTACAACCTTATAACTAAAGTTCGTTTTATAAAAATTTGAGTGCAGGACAATCCTGCATAAATTACTATTATCTACACTAATGTTGTAACATTCTACTTATGTTTTCAATACTTGACTTATAATAACTACTGTTATAGCTTAGACAACAAAAAACTCAATTTAAGCAATTTGACATGATGTTATAATATCCAAATCGATATCGTAAAATCTCATTATAACATTGTGCTGGTGGGCGAGTCTTATGTCAAAATCCTTAACAGCGCGCGCTCGCTTCTGATTGGCCCTGCGCGTGCTGCAGCTGCGCTCTCATTGGTTAGATTTTAATGGCGGCAAGTTCACTGTACCAATACACGTACGCGTGAATTTAAGGTTTCGCAATGTTTGATTAATTGATTAATTGTATTAGTGAAGATAAAGTAGACTATGTAGCTAATGTAGATAAACTAGCATATTATAACACGGGTATTAAAACACTCGTTACTATTATGAAACTCGCGTTCGCTCGTTTCATAAACTCACACTCCAGTTTTAATACCCTTCATTATACGACAATTGCATAAACTACTATTATCAACTTGTATAAATCGTAAGGTATGACTCGGATGTTGTCTGTTTTTCTTTAAATCGTACACATTAAAATTAAATGCTTTCAAAGTTAATCAAAACTTTAATTAGTGTCACAATGAATTTGTCGTTTGTGAAAACATTTCGCGTATTCATTATATCCTGCCATCGATTTACGTTGATTGTAATAATATCGCGGGATTTAATTAAAATTGCGGTTTCACTCGCGTAAATTCCACAGGATAATTTTTTCGGGATGAAAACTATCCTATAGTTAATCCAAGTTACATTCTACGCGTGTGCCAAATTTCTTGAAAATTGGTTCCGAAGTTTTTGCGTGAAGGAGTAACAAACCAACGAACAAACATACAAACTTTCGATTTTATATTATTTAAGCAGGATTATTGTTAAATATCGATCATTATTTGCCTGCGTTTGTCACAGGAACTCGAATTATTACCGAAGCTTACTCGAGCTGAATACCGAGGTAAGAGTGTCCCAGATCTTTTAGTAAGAGGTAATGCCATGCTGTTTTGCAGCCAGGTTGGACCGGCGCGACCGACAACCTTTCGCTCACACAATACAGCCGCAAAGTGAATTGTTATCGTGTCACGTGTAGTTTAAAGTTTCAGGTGGCCTATTGTGCCTTTCTCCTCCTTCTGCGAGACTATAATGAAGCAGAAGGAGGCTCCCGAGAGACAGTGAGAGGCGCGAGGTGATGCGCCTCCCCATCGGCAAGGACGAAGAGGTTGGCGTTGGACAATATGCTCGTCAACTACTCNNTGCTCGCGATCCCATGGCGCCCCCAATAACGAACGGCGAGATGGACGAGCCGCAGGGGTTTAGTGGGTAAACCGGCACCCGGGCGGGAGTCCCTCACTTCTCGGGGTTGCTTCACCTCCCGAGGGCTGGTGCATAACGCATTCCCCTGAAAAAAAAGGTGGCCTATTTGAGGAAAACACGTCTGCATAACGATTATGTGTACGTATGGACATGGGTCCAGCAAAAGATTACGACTCCTCGTTTTCCTTTATACGAGTATTGTAAGTAAATTATAAATAATTAGCGTGGACCTAACACACCACTACGTTAGTCTAGCCCCGTGCTAACTACCGTAAGGACTTGTGTTACGGGTACTAGACAATGGAATATATTTAATATTTTTTTTATAGATTTATTATTTCAGTCTCCGCTTATCCGTGCTCTGTACCACTACGTCAGCCAGTCGAATTTATTTACACTACAAATAAAGTCTTACCAAAAAATAATTTAGTTTACATATTCTACAAAATACGGTAGTGAAATATTACAGTCTTGTCTATAAAAAATTCCGTAATAGCTATTTTTTGATAGAGATACGCAAAAAAATAAATCACGCAGCATAGTGTAAATAGGTTTAGCATATTAACAACCATATCGGCTCACCATACAATTTCGTGTATGTATATGAAAATAATGAAAGTGAAATCGCGGATGCTTATTTTTTTAACAGGGAAAAGCTAAAATGAAAGAGAAACGCAACCAGTACGTGAAACAATATTGGCATCATTTATTAACCATATCGACTCGTCAGTAATACTAGTTTATTATACTGTAGCAATACATTTTGATGTTTTATTATCTGTAACAATTACACTGGAAGTTTGATTTAGTGCCGCAGCCGGCCGCTGGCGCATCACGTGTAATATTTATGGTAAGCAGAACACGTTCTCATGTCACTGTATTAAAGCGTGGTGTTTTAACATATTTTATTCTGTTATTTCAATATTGAAATAAGTTTTATATTATAAATAGTATAAATTTAAGTCCTTCTTTACTCCAAGAGGCGTTATTACCTAAATGGGGGAAGAATAATTGAACACCCTTCACTAATTTTAGTCTCGGTTATTTTTACATTGTTGTGAATGCTATTATTTACTAGCTTCAAATGTGAAAAATAGAAATTAATTTTAGGGGCCATGGCATCCCATAGGAACATTTTTTCGGGATAAAAACTATCTAATATGTGTTAACCCAAGTTACTTTCTGTGTCTGCCAAATTTCATGAAAATCGATTCAGGAATTTTTGCGTGAAGGAATAACAAACAAACAAACAAACTTGCAAACTTTAGCATTTATAATAATAGTAGGATAATCAAAATTACTTATTTTAATAAGGTAATTAATTTGTGTTTTGATATCCTTAATCGCTCCTCTTCACATAGCAAATATGGCAATGTTGATGGGAATAGGTACCCATTAAAGAACTCCGGCTGCACTTTTGTTCAGTTACACTTTTAAAACACCTCTCAAGCTATTTCGAAACCTTATTATCGGCAAAAAACGAGATATCCATCATTCACGACGTTGTTAAGTGAGTGACTGATAGTTCCTTGGTTGTACCTGAATTTTTGTTGTAAAGCAGCAGTCACAATACCCGATAAACGTCTCGGTAACATTTTATGCTTTCTCCACGTCTACTAATCAATACGCCAAACATCTTAATTTATAACTTTATAGTAGCAAACAATCCAACGACGTTTTAGTCTGCTTTTGCTATAGTTTCGGCATGATAACTGTATTTCATTTAGTATCAAGAGCAGAGGTACATCCCCAGACAAGAATTATATTTAGTAGCAATGCATTAATGTCATTGTTTCTACTAAAAAAGTAGTAGTAAAAGTTCAATTCACACTTTAGCTCTATTTCGTATTATTTTCACTCAATTATATAAACTTCATAAATAAATATAAAATTAAATTATGACGTAACAAGTCCTCGCACTCCACTCGCTGGTGGAGAGGATGTTAGCCGGGTGTTTACCGCCGCTCATCCGATGGGTTAACTAACTTCGTGATGATAAATCATAAATTATTTCATTGCTAACATTTTTCAGCACTGGGAATAAGCGATGTTCATATCGCAGGAATATTACATATCAATGATAATATCATAAACTTTCACTGGTCTAAATGATTAATTAGACCTCCTATACATCCATCCATCCTATACCATAAAAAAAAAAGACTATTATATCATAGAATAGGTTGCACAATATACAAAATGTTGTCTTAGATGGAAATTTACGTTTTAGTCACAAATTGTATGTTAAAGGAAATTTATTTTCTCATGTGACAATTTACATTATGATCAAAATCTGATAAGTAATTATTATGTATCAGATTATTATAAAAAACACACGATTTTGTTAACTAATAGTTTTAAATATAGCCCTAACATAAACATGTTTCTCGCATAATAATAGGTTGAGGAAAAGTTTCTTCGCATTTTTTAAGAAAATTCAAATGATTTTTTATAGTTTATTTACATTTATTTAAAGTATGTAGGTACCATTTTATTCGATACCTAACTTTTTGCCATCTTATAGGTAGGGACATGATCCCATTGCTATGGAAATTTTGGGGTCAAAATACCTCGACAAGTGGTTTTGGCAGTCTTCTCTTGATGCTAACCTGACACTGCCTAGAGAATTCTGAAGAGAGCGAAACAGCTGGAAATCTGAAGGTGCAAGGTCAGGACTATAGGGCGGATGCATTAGCACCTCCCAGCCAAACTCTCTTAATTTTTATTGAGTGGCTGAAGATGTGTGAGGACTAGCGTTATCATGATGAAAAACCACACCACTTCTGTTGATTAATTCCGGTCGCTTTCTTTCAACTTCTTGCTTTAATCTCATCAGTTGTTCGCAGTAGAGTTTAGAATCGATAGTTCTGCCTGGTGGTAAAAGCTATTAATGAATAATGCCCATCCAATCCCACCACACACACAGCATCACTTTGTTGCGAGTTAGCCCGGGTTTCGCCAGTCTGTGAAGCCTGGCCGGCCTTTGACAATGAACTTTTTCGGACGTTCTTGTCGTACGTGATCCACTTTTCATCCCCAGTTATCAGCCTTTTCAAAAATGGTTCGGTTTCATTACGTCGTAATAAAGAATCACAGATGAGTACACGAGTCATTAGGTTTCTTTCAGTGAGCTCGTGGGGTACACAAATATCGAGCTTTTTTGTGTACCCAGTTTTTTTCAAGCGCCAATACTGGTTTGTGGTCAATCCCCAATTCTTCAGCTAAGTCGTAACTACTGATATGCCGATCTTGCTCCACTTTTTCAAAAAAGGCATCAATTTTATCTGTAATAGGGCGACCAGAGCGACGTGCATCTTTGACATCAAAATTTCCGGATTGAAAACGCTTAAACCAAATTTTGCTACTCTCACAGACACTGCACTAGGTCCATAAATATCGTAATTTTTTTACGCGGCTTGCGTTGCATTTTTACCTTTTTTGTAGTAAAATTTTAATAAGTATTGAATTTCTTCATTAGATTCACTCATCTTGAGAGTACGAAATACGAATGAAAAACACAACATTTTCCTAATTTGAAATTTAAACTTTTTAATGATAGCAAAACCAGCCAGATACAAATAGTATAGCCAAAGAGATTTGATTAAAAGCTCATACATACTATAATGAGAAAAGACTTTTTCCACAACCTAATATTATAAGTAAATAAATGAAAATTTTATTTTATAGAATAAAAAACATTTATAATTATAATTTTATAAGCTGGCGTATGGTTCATGAGCACATCAGGGCTCAATGTTCAGATACTGGTTTCAATGTTCATCATTTAATTGACTAAAGGATATCATTACCTACTTTAGAATTTTGTATCTGTATAATTTGGGTAACCACTGATTAATCAGTGCTTACCCAAATTATACAGTGGAAAAATTCGATGGATGGATTCAAATGGATAAAACAAGGTCGCTTTCCGCCGTCTGTATGTCTGTATGATCTAACCTTTAAAATAAGATGAAAAAGATTTTGATGAGGTTTTTTTAATTATATAGAGTGATTCAGGAGGAAGCTTTATAATAATAATAATAATCATAATACCTTTATTTGATAAAACACACTGTAACTAACAAATTGCATGAACAACACAACGTGTGCATAATATACTTAACACTAGATACATTCTGCTAGCGACAGTGTTTCACAAAATGGTGGGACCTCAGTTATAGTCAGGGCTTATTGTGCTGATACTGGTTTTCAGGACCACCATTGTTCTTTCCCTTAATGGGAAATAATGTATAATAACATCGAATTTAACGCGTGCAAGGCCGCAGGCCAAAGCTAGTTCATTATAATATACCATACCAATTATAGAGCCAACAATGCAACTGACAATTTGCATTTTATATTTTTCCTGCATGTTTTACGAGGACCTTAGGAGACTTTTTTCAACGTGAGGCATTGGCACAACTTGAGTGAGTTGCCGATCAATGTGGTGACTTTAAGTCCTTATGGGAGAACCCCACCACACTAAAACTGCACGGTAACCCTCAGTCACCTTAGGTGAATGAGGTGACCCTGTATCTGTCGGCAACAGCGTCATCTCGACGGCGCGGGCGCCCAGACTAGCCTGTGGCCACAAGGGAGTCGTCTGGCTTGATTCCCTGTCAACTAATGCCAACATTGAGATAATGTCGCTCGTCCCTGATCTAACCCTACGGGACTGGCCTACTTATTTTATCCCTTTTATTGTTATAATTCATTCGTGTTAGTATTTATGAATATGGTCATCTACAAACTGATAACAGTAAATATGATAATGACTATAGTTAAATTTTGTAAAATATAAAAACGTTCCTTTTAAAGCAAAACGCCAAGCGAGTGCTTGCTGGTAGCCATATTGGAACGTAATAAAAGGAGCAGGAGCCAAAGTTTTTACCGCCTGATTGACAAGCAGCGCTAATGTTCGCTGAAGTAAAACTTCATCCGCTCTCCCGACTAAAGTATTAAAAGGCTCTATACAAATTATGTTGCAAATTTAATGAACACACTACATTTAGTAAGAGATAGTGCCCTGCCGTATTGTACCGACACTACTGGCGAGTTACCCTTCGCTTATATGTTATCGTTGAAAAGTGACAGCTGTCTCCGGTCGTGCTCGGCTTGGCTTTCCGGTGGCCCCTTGTAGGTGAGTAGGGCTACACCTATTGTACGGCCTTATTAGGTGAAAGTTTTTGATCTAAAATCAACCATTTTCGAGAAAAAAAAATTAAATAGAAATCAATAACATGTTTGTCTTCTGTTTGTTCATTTTGAAGGTAACGTTAATAAAGAACGAAACGCGTCAACATTATCATTATAAGGTATCTTGTAAGTGATAGATATCGCTCCAGCAAGCAGCAACGGCACTAGCTCCTACGTAATAAACATTTTGAAGACATTTCTTCTACCATTATTTTCTGCAAACATTAAAAATTCTCAATTATACACAAAGTTGGGATAACATCCAGGCTACTTGGCATTCACTATATATTTTTGATTGCACCGTGACCGCTTGTTTATGGTTACTCCGTTGTCTTTGGAAAGAAATACTCTAAAAAGCAAAAATTATATAGAATTATCCGTCCGCTGTCCGTCTATCTATCTGTTCATATGTCTGTCTGTCCATCTTTTACGACTTATTCCACAGGAACGCGCAAAGGTTGTAGCTGAATTTATCAGAGGAATCAATCTGAAAATTGTTAAGTTATAATATCTCTACAAAAATCCCTATAAGCTTAATATATAATTGTAGTTCGTTTCATAACGAGCGCAGGTCAATCCTGCAAACATAACTTTGACAACCTGTATAAGTTATATAAGGTCTGACAATTTTTTTTTATTTAAATCATGCACATTCAATTTGAATGCTTCCAAAGTTAATCACGTTGTCAAAACTTTAATTAGTGTCACAATGAATTTGTCGTTTGTGAAAACGTTTCGCGTATTCATTATATCCAGCCATCAATTCACGTTGATTGTAATAATATCGCGGGATTTAATTAAAATTGTATAATTATGATGGAACTGTTGAACGTCAATCTTTATTTGTGCCTGCGTTTGTCGCAGGAGAATTACGTATCTGAGAGGAGTGTACATCGGAATAGATCCTGTTTTGAATATAGGTAAGAGGTAATGCCACCCAGGCACGCCACTAATGTGTCCGAAATGGGAGCCGCCAGTCACCAATCCGTGCCGCCGTCTGCTGTTTTTCCTTAATTGAGTCGCTCTTAGTCTGGCCTCTCCGCCCAAGCCTGTCCCGTATGAGCAGCCCTCTCCGACATAGCCTTGGGGATCACAGAGGCACGCATCCCAGTGATTATGTATAGCTGCACATAAAAAATCAGCTATGGTCTGATTTTAAATAACCCCAGCCGTAGACGAGCAGTAAAATTAGGAGGAGAAAAGAGATATAAAAAGTAATTATGACATTAATTACAAAAAGGTTTTACGCAGTAACTGTATAAGAAGTCTCATGAATTTTTAAAAAAATGAGATCGAATTTTGGTCTTTGGACCACCCGCTAATAATAGAAAAAAGAACAATAAACTTTCATACAAACTTTCGCATCCACTAAATAAGTAGAATTGTTTATAGGTTTTCAATGACCAACTTTAAATTGAATAAAAACTTTTTGATCTGTCTTTGACTCTATCATTAAATCAAATAGCAGTATAATTGACTTTCAACGTAATGAAATGTTTATCGAAATGATAGAGCTAACGACTAATACCTCGGTCAAACTAAATTACTTTAATACGCTTACAACATATTAGCTGGAGTTCAATCATAGTAATTGCGATTGATTTGATAACCAAATAACTTAATAAATGAAATAATATGTAATTACGTAATTACATAAAACAACTATCTATTACGGAAATGTAATTTATTACGTTTAGAAAGTAAAATTTGAGATAATAACTGTACGATTAAAGTACCGATTACAGAATTGTTGATTTTTTATCAATATGAATGAAAAAGTTAATGTTATAGTGGTTTACTAACCCTTGCTCTTCATTCCATTTATGATGGTTCCCCGGTTAAAAAAGTGTAGGTTGATATAAAGTTTAAAAAACTAATAATAAAGTTAGTATAAAGTTGTAAAAACTAAACAGGTGCGCGACTGATTTAGATTTTATAAGCTTTTTATATTCTTATGTATAGTGTTAAAATCTTTTTAACTTGACAGTCATGACCTAGTACCTACCAGATGCGCATTCATTGAAATAGATGATCCTGATTTAGTGACGATTCTTGAATCACCACACGGTTGTAGAGATTCGTTAATTAACTTTACAATTGAAATGTTTAGTATGATTTTTTTTATGATATAGGCGGCAATCGAGCAGTCGGAGCCGTTTTCATGACAACCGACGTCCATAGACATCCGCATAGAGGCTATTTGGATGCGCTGCCCTCCTTTCTCCTCCCACCTCCACGGGCGTCCTGCTTCTTACACACCGCACGAACGCGACAACAGAGCTGTCACTTTACGCAAGTCTTGTAAGCGAGAGGTACCTCCCCGGTCATGTCGGCCCAACTCGGCTGCATAAAAGTTGTATAAAGCAATCGTGAATCTAAAAAAATCGTTTTTAAAACACTTTAGTTATGTAATTACTTAATTATTATTAATTAATTTTTTTTATTATTATTATTATTTATTTATTATTATCAAAAACATTCTTTTTACAATTTTGTTTTGTGTAGTGTCCCGCTAAACTGTTTGCACAGTTTGTCTGCGGAATCAGGTGTATATATTAATTATATCATTATATATTAATTATATCATTATATATTAATTGTATCGTTATATATTAATTATATCATTATATATTAATTATATCAATATATATTAATTATATCATTATATATTAATTATATCAATATTTATATGTTAAATTATATTTACGTCCAAAATAATTTAATAATAAATAGCTAAAGAATCTCAGTGGGCACCGATTC
>LUGF01042317.1:110766-133093 GCA_001625245.1 Calycopis cecrops
TGGGTGAGCTGAAAATAAATGTCAGTCGCAGCACAAAACGCAGAATGATGTGCACGAACAGGAACTTTCATATTCTAAATAGCAACTCTCCTAAACAGATTTACTGAAAAGTTTTAGTCCGTGCTATGTGTTATTATTAAAAGGCAACTTTTTACACCTGCCTGTAGTAAGTAGCAACCACCAAGCATCTACGACACCGCAATCTTTCCTTGAATGTGAAAAATGGTTAAGTAAAACTGAAAAGTTTTAGTCCCGGCTATATTTTATTATTAAAAGGAAATTTTTTGCGTCTACCTGTAGAAAGTCGTCACCGCTACAAATCCACGAATTCACAATATTTTATTGAATGGATGGCACACAGCAATTTGCATAAATCTGAATGTCACATCATTTATCGCTCCATCTTATTAAAGATCATTTATTATACAATGTTTGTACTAATATCCGGAACCATAGTATATCAAAAGCATGTTGAACCATGCTTGATGTTGATGATCATAATATGTGAGGCTCCTTTTGTTCGCTTCTTACTAGATATATATATTTATATTTTATGAGTTTCCGTGATCCATTGAAGAGAAGGAGAGAAAAAGGGTAACAGCACCGTTTACTAAATACTACACATTCTAACTTTTATTTGTACAGAACCGTAAAAACAGAAATCCAGTTGACGATGGTGATTCCACAGCACAACAATGATAAAAGTTGTGGAGTGGCGCGTGTTCGCAGTGACATTAGCTCTCAGTTAGGACTGCTCGCCGAACCGTGACGGAACTTTCTACCGGTGACACATGCACCTTAATGGCGCTAAAAACTTTTACGCCATTATACGGTTTACTTAATTAAAATTATATACACTAGTAGCAACATGCGGTTTCATTTCGGAACAGGAATTGAATTATATATTACTAGCTGCGCCTACTTTTTACTTGCGTAAATTTCGATTCTGTGGAAAATAGAAAACATCCCATGGCATCCCATAGGAACATTTTCGGAATAAAAACTATCATATTATGTGTTAATCCAAGTTACTCTCTGTGTGTGCCAAATTTCGTGAAATCTGTTCAGCAGTTTTTGCGTGAGGGAGTAACAAACAAACATATAAACTTTCGCATTTATAATATTATTTGTCGGAAGTAGGATTCTACAATATAGAAGAAAAATCAAATCAAAAAAGAGAAATAATAAACAAATTAAGTACGTGTGGTTTATACAGGCATAATAATGCAATGAGCACTCGAAATATTGTGGATTTCCTTATCACCCATTTTCAGTGACCTAATTATAATTCACAAATTTTCAGTTTTTTTTACTTTACAAAATAAATAGCTACCACTTTCTGTAAGTCTTTAGTGGTGTAATTGAATTGTGTTCCATCTATATTTTTATGCATTTTGTTTATTTCATTTCATTAAGGTTGAGATTGGTTTTTGTTATGCGTTATGATAATGTTTATTATAATCAATTTACTTGTAGAACACTGATTTTTTTTTACTCACAGATCGGTCATCTGGCATTCATTAAAGAAACAACAATAGACCGATGAAGGCTGATTATGATATTAATGATACATCACCTTCATTATCCATTTTAATTATAAAATATCTTCGAAGAAAGCTTCGCGAAAATAAAAATAAAACACTGCATATTTGAATAACAATTCAACCAAGCGAATTTGAATAAAAAGTGAAACGGGGAGAGAAAATAACTCTAAAATAATGGCGTCAGTTTCAGAGATCAATAACATTTTTAACAAATCCACAAGCGATCCATAAAATGTACAAACAAAGAGCCGAACGACGTCCCAGGGCGTCGCGATGACTTTCAGAAATTCCCCGATCATTTTTTGTTTCAAAGTATTCGCTTTAATATCTTTTAAGACTGAAACTTTGAGGGAAATGTGTTAAATACGACAGTTGATCTCGTTTCAACGGCAGCCATGGGATGTATTGAACGGCGTTTAATTTTGTACGTACTTACGTTATTTATCGTGACAAGTGAAAAGACTGTCCAAGTCTTGGGATTTCAATACTTAATTGCATATAGTTTATTTATGAAATCGGGTGTGTACATACATGTACAATATTCTTAAACTATGTATAAAGGTCTACGAAATCTACAATGATAAATATGTTATGAGTCCATCCGTGACCATGGTTCCTGTAAAGCTTCTGAATTTCGGGCTTGTAAAATAATTAAATAAACCACAATAACATCCGTTAAAGTGTATTTTTTTATTTTCTTTTTTATGATATAGGAGGGCAAACGAGCAGCCGGAGCCATTTTCATGACTACCGACGCCCACAAACATCCGCATAGAGGCTATACAGATGCGCTGCCCTCCGTTCTCCTCCCACCTCCATGGGCCACCGGCTACTTACACACCGCACGAAACGCGACAGCACAGCTGTCACTTTACGCCAGTTTCGTGTAAGCGTAAGTTTTTACTGTAATGTTATGATTAAATTTGAAGGTGATAGAGTATTATTATTTTATGACTCACGGTGGGAAATCTTAAATTTAATAAAATGGTTTTTTTTATTTTTATGTTATAGGGGAACAGATGCGCTGCCCTCTTTTCTCCTCCCACCTCCATGAGAAACCAGCTACTTACACACCGCACGAAACGCGACACAGGACAGCTGTCACTTTTCTTCGGTCTCGTGTAAGCGAGAGCTACCTCACCGGTCGCGACTTTCGCGCAATACGGATGCATGCAAGCAGTGCAGCACTACCTCTTACAATAATTGGGTCGTTTAGCTATTACAATGTAATTACAAACTGATAGAATTTGATAGGAAAAATGAAATAAGAAAGTGTGTTAAAATCATTACTTCACTTAGAATACTAAAGTAATTAATAAGAATTTAAAATGTCAATATTTTTGTCATGCATTTTCGTAGTGTACCAGTATTTTATCAAATATCATTTACAACTTTATTCTATTTGGATTCTAGTCAACTGTCATTTGGTAAATGCGACGAGATCGATAGCCATCAGAGTAAATTGGCCTATCATTGACCGCTGCATCATCTGCTCAGCTAATTGGAGAGACCGTTCATCTCAAATTAACGTAATTAGTCAATCGAATATTAATAACGAGAATAATTAAAATACTTAAGTGTTGATGAATATTTAGATCTATATATTAGTGTGTATATGAGTAATAGTAATAAATATCATCAGCCGAAAGACGTTTAGAATTGATCATTGGCCTCTCCAAAGTTACGCCGTAGCTCACGGATACGTGATGTATTTTTTTTATTTATTTATTTAATAATTTATGTACATGGAAACTTATATACTAACAGAGATATATTATAGGCAAGTACAAAGGTACAGCTTATTCCACACAGGAATCTCTTCCAGCAGACCTGATAAACGGAAACGTTTGTAAAGTTCAGGCCATATTTGGGTGTACATAAAAATAACTTATAACTAACAAAGTATAATGCATACATATAATTCATAATTCAAATATATATATACATACAATAAATATCATATACATACATATATAAATATATAAAATATACTAATATATATGACGGCGCCTGACTTAATTAATAATTGAAAAACAACACCTGCATAACGCAGGTGGTGTTTGTGACAAATAATTAATTAACAGACAATCTATATAAAGAAGGTTCATGCCCACTAGTGGGTGATTCGAGTGTCAGTGTTCGCCCGGTGTACTTGCGGTACCGTGGCCACGTTACATAGTGAATTGGTTATACCGTTACTCTGCCCAAAAGTGTGATATTTAGTAAAAGTTATTAGAAGTGAACTACTGTGTTTTATTAAACAAAGTGTGAATCCAAGAGTTGTTTTATTACCAACGTAGAACATATCATGTCGGCCATCCTAACCCTATATATATATAAATACTAATATGTAAATTTACGTAAATAGTATAAAATAATAAATAATATTATTAAGTTATAAACGAAACAAAGAATTTACATAAGATTTAAATGGTATTTTTTATGGTATAAGGGGGCAAACAAGCAATTGAAGCCATTTTCATGACTACCGACGCCCATAACATTCGCATAGAGGCACAGACGCGTTACCCTCCTTCCTCCTCCTTCCTGCATGGGCTACCGGCTACTTAAACATCGCATGAAACGCGACAGCACGGCTGTAATTTTACCCTGGTTTCGTCTATAATACGCTTTTGCATCCAGCGGTTTAAAATCGCGGATCAAAGTTAGTCCACGGGATACGATCCCCATGCAGCTCTTCGTCTACTGCTGCACGGCCGCTGCCCGGGATCCTTTCTTTCCCAGTGACAGGAAGGTCTACAAAGAATGTGGCAAATGAGACTTCAGCTTGCTGATGTAAATGATAATTATGTAAATATATATATCTACTCAAGCTAAAAAAGTAATTTATATTTAACTACCTCTTGGTCTAGTAATGTTTAAAGAAGGATCGTACGGTACCGGGTCGTCTCCTGGACTGCCCAAAAAGTTTTATAATAGTTTTTAAGTTTCTAATAACAGTCCAAAGTTAGAGACTTGGCGGTGTTACATATCCATCGGATAACACGCTAACCTTCAGTCCAGATCTCCGCTCGTGTTAGACAGAGACACAGACTTGCACATTGTACTATATCCTGCGCTATTGTAGTTGGCTAGCATATTATATAGAGCTTACCACTGTAGTTAAAATCCATATAGAAGGATTCAATATGAAATATGTAATCAAATTTTTGTATGTCCAAAAAGAGCAATTATTCCGCAATCGCTGTAGTTGTTCTTAGTAATTTCGCAGTTAAATTCGGATATTTATGGCACGGGATACTAGAACAGTTTAAGTGAAACAAACAGACAAAAGCGCGTTATTTATTGCCGACATTAATTTCTTCCCGGGCGCAGACAGAGTGTAATTATTTTGTTTGAGAATTTTAGTATAAGTTCTGAGAATATAACCCAACTTGTAGTAAGTTAAAGGTCTTACTTGGAAATCTGAATTAGCCTTTTGTGTTAACTCCTTCGTGTTTCCGTGATGTTGTGTCGTGTCCTTATTTCCTTATTCGTTAGTTGACACGAATAACACTAGTGAACTATAGTCTGTTAGAAAAGTAACTGGCAAAGAAATCATTTATAATTCATATTTAGGAAAGAGTTCAGGCTTGAGATTCGCACATTATTCGATAATCAAGAGTTAACACATAATATATTAGCTACTATATATGTGAAACTTAATCAATAAACAGTGAAACTGGACTTCCTATCCCATTATTAAAAGTAATATTCCGCCACAAAGTGTAAATTAATGAACCATAAAATTAGCAGACATTTTAGTTCGTTTGCGCTGACTACTATTTTGGTTTTGGTTTTTTTTATTTTAATAAAAATGTAAGAATAGTGAGAAAGGACCACAAACGGTGTCATAATATTATGATCATTAGGTTTATTTTTATAAAAGTTATATTGTAAATACATATTTATGTAAGTAAGTTTTATTTGTATTTAGTGCAGAAAAACAACATATTAGCATACAGAACTCTAATACGTTCACTTGTCAACCAAAGTCCTTCTAGCTAATATTTGATCACGATGTTTATGTACAATCCGAGATTTTGTGATTTAGCACTTCGCATTATTTATTTTAATAATATCCATTAAATTGTGAGCCACAATCCTGAGGTACAAATTTAAATAAATGTTCAAGACTCCGCAATGATAAGTGCTGAGAATTTTTCAAATGGCAGGTAATCTTTTCAAAACGCTTCGCAAATTCAAAGGCTGTTTGAAGAATATTCCAACCGAACACAAATTGCAGTCTATTTTTGTAGCGAGATTTCAACTTTTACAAACACTTAAAATATTTCCATGTTAAATTGAACACCGGTAAAAGTTCTCAAAATAGCCGGCCTAATTGGCAACGTCCTAGATCTGAAGTTGTAACGAATTATTTACGAAGGACTCCGGTCTCGACTACAAGAAGGCCATTACACAACAGATTAAATAATACGTATTGATTTATCGCATATTTGGAACTTTGTATTAGACTCTTGTTGGATAAGTGTTTACGATTAGCTGTGCCCCGCGGGATTACCTGCTGAAATCTACCACAAGGGAATCATATATTTTTGTTTGTGTGTGGTCAGGTAAGACAAATAAGGATCGTGACATGTGGAACTTGGTTTTATCCCGGCTCCATTTGTTTTTGTTGTTTTGTTGGATGATACAGAATTTTATCAAGTGGCCAGAGTTTAGGCTCGGATACTTCCCGCTCACACCTTTCCGGAGTAAAGTAACAGCCTTGAAATAGGTTCATAAGAGAAACATGATATTAGCTAGTACGAATGTGATTACTATAGATTATTTAATAATAGTATCTTTTATATTAAATTATTAAATAATAGGGAGATTCTGCGACGTTGTAATCTCATATGATCAACGGTCCATGCGACTGTCGCTCGGGACTTCCAAGTATATTCACGTAAACGAAGTTGCGGGAGTCCGCTAGTTACAAAATAAAAATAGTATTGTTTCATGTTATAATACCGGCATAGGAATATCACACCTGTCGGCGCAATTCTAAATTGTCCTCTCCTTCCAAATTAATATTTTACATTAAAAATTCATTAAAAATGGTATTATCACGCCGAATTAGTGACTTAGACGAGTCTCGGTCACGCCGGGCTACAAAAATATAGGTACATGTTATCAAAAAGTAATTAAAGATTGCGATACTAAATTCACCTCACAGCAAGATCAATAGGGAACTGGATACTTTGCAACACGATCATGTTCGGATAATCGGTCCCCGGAGCCTATCCATCATCAATATTACAGGGCATATTGGATCGAGATTCGTTCGCTGTGAACCCATTGGTATTCTGGGCCCGCGCTGATCGTGCTGCGAACAAACTTGGTTTTGAAGTTTACAAAATATCTCTTTGGTTGGTAGTTTAAAATTAATGGCATTGTATAGTTGAACAAATTAAACTGTTGGAAACATTTACAATTTACTAAAAAAAATATGGTGGATAGATTGTAATTTAAATTAAGTAAAGAATCATAAATAAACATCAGTAAAGTTATTATTGGATAACTATATTAAAAAAAAATAATATGAGCCATAAAAAAATCACACGTTAGGAAATTCATTAGGGACCGTGCACGAAACAGAGCAGCACTTTTGTCGAATGTAAAGCGCCCTAGTGATAATTTTAGGAATTAAATGCTAGCAAAACACAATGACAATGATATAATATGTCATATCATAGGTATTACAAAGTACCGTTATCCAATTTGCTAGCACAAGGTTCACATGTGAGCCACTAGTTAGCGTGGTAGTCTAGAAGCTTGTTCTCTGTACTAATCTATAAAGTTAAATGATGTTATATGAGATTAAGTGCAAAATTTCATTGCATCCGTTTAGTAGTTATTGAATGAATGAAACGAAAATATTATGTACTAAAAATATTATTGTATTATTTACTTACCCGGTCGTGGCAGCCCAATTCGTCTGCGTCAAGACTAACTCTTACTCATATATTATACTAGCTGCGCCCCGCGGTTACACCCGCGTAACTTTTAATCACGAGAATATCGAGATTAAAAGATGTTGGCCGATTCTCAGACCCACCCGATATGTACACAAAATATCATGAGAATCGGTCCAGCGGCTTCGGAGGAGTGCAATCACGCACATCGTGACACGAGAATTTTATAATATATTAGTTAAGCAGTATCAATAAAATTAAATTCACTGCATGTGCAACCGCGGGTACGGCTAGTTAAGGTAAAAGCCAATATAGAATTTGATAGTAAAGCGCGAAACGATACGAAAATATGATCGAACGGTAATGGATTTTTCCCTTTAAAAACTTTCATAAAATTTTACGTAGCGTCGGTACATGAAGCGTAAATTTTTTCATATTACCAGCAGGCGTTGGCGGAGCGCGGGGCATTCACAATAAATTGCCCTCTCTGGTGTACACCAGGTAATTGGCAGGTGACCGGGACGATTATTCAATCACGGCGTTGATGGATTTCGTGAATGCCTACATTTGTGTTATGTCTATTGTTTTTTGAGCATGTAATTTTAGAGTTTAGAGCTTGTAAAGTTATTTTCCATTTATTTATGGTATAGGGTCCAAACGAGCAGTCGGAGCGATTTTCGTGACCACCGACGCCCATAGACATCCGCATAGCCGCTAAACAGATGCCTTCCTTTCTCCTTCCACCTCCTCCCACCGGCTACTTACACACCGTACGAAACGTGATAGCACAGTTGTCACTTTACGCCGGTCTCGTGTAAGCAAGAGGTACCTGGTCGTGCCGACCTAATCCGGCTGCATAACATAACCTTACAGCCTGGCACTACCTCTTACTAAAATCCATTCCATTATCATTATGCGTCCAGTTCAAAGTAGTTCTCTCGAACGCTAAGGAAACGGATGCAGATACACGAGAAGTTTTGTTTCTTGAGTAGTTAGCAATCTATATGACAAATATAAAACTCAAAGGTGACATAGTCGTCTATCAACGCATAGCCCAAACCATTGGACGGATCGGGCTGAAATTTGGCATGCAGGTAGATGTTATGATCTAAGCATCCGCTAAAGGATTTTTAGAAATTCAACCCCTAAGGGGGGTGAAATAGGGTGTCGCAGTTTATATGGATTACTTAGAAGGTAAACGCGGGTGAAACCGCGGGGCACAGCAGTAATAATATAATTCTATTGGTAGAGCCATACGAAACGTGCTAGATGATTCGAAATTCTGTCAATAGAAGATATTCTTCATTATACTATAATGGATTTTTGCAATTTTATTGTATAATAGATACACATTTTTGCATTTTAATTTTGTATTAAATAACAACACCTTAGCTGACATCACTAAATATATATATATATATATAATTTTTTTTTGTGTCTCTGTGATTTAAGCCTGATTACTCTCAGATCTCACATAAATAAATACCTAACGGCTTTAACAAAACTTGTTAGGTCAATAAAACGAAGCTCTGTACACGAACGCTCGCTGTAGCTGGCATAGTTGAGATCGTAGGCGTCAGGCGTGAAGTTCCAAGGGATCATAAGCTTGACACAGTTGTCTCTCAGAGTATGTTACAGTTTGCAGTCACTAACAACTGCAAATTAAAATAAACTTACAAGTTTGCTTGCGTAAGTGTTTGATTTTTTATAGTGGAAACGAACAGTCGGGGACAATTTCATGACTATCGAGGCCCTTAGACATCCACCTAGAGGTTATAGAGATGCATTTTCCCCCACCTCCTGCCACCTTTATGGTCCACCGGCTACTTCCACACCGAACTAAACGCGACAGCACAGCACAGCTCTTTACGCCGCTATCATGTAAGAAAACAGTGGCCCCGGTCGTGTCGGCTCATGTAACGTGGCACTACATCTAACTAAAATTAGACTTCTTACTACGATATGCTAGAGTAACGTAAATGTAATGGTTTGTGTCTGCGTGTTTCTATGTTATATATTTAATAATAAAGCAATGTACGCCAATAAAAAATTAGACAATTATATAATCAGTTGAACTTTCGATCATGAAAAATCTCCAATAATTGACGGGTCTAACGAAACGTGTTGTGTCAATAAAACGGAGCTCAGTACACGGGCGCCACGTTGGTCGCGTGCTCCAGATTGTCGGCGATTATTTTAATCCACTTGCGTGTGATGTTTATTAACGTTTTCGTGTTTTTAATAGGCTCGGTGTATATCTGATTGTTTCTTAGAAAAAGTTCATTTGTCAAATGTACGTTATTAGCTTGATTTCAGAGTTCTTAATTATGAAACGCATTGAGATGTTTACATATTTAGAACTTAATATGTTTCGTAGTAAAAGAAGAAAAAAAAGATTTGATAAAACTTATATTTAAAAAATTCGTGATTACTTGACACATTACTTTGTAAGGAAAATTACGGAAATATTGTGCTCAAGTAGAGTTTATTATAACCAAAGATTTCCTACAGAAAAGTCAAGCCCATAGTTCTACTTACAAAAGGAAGTGCGTAAGGAAGTTATTGAATGTAGATAAGGCAAAAACATGTGTAAGGGTATATGACAGCTTAACCAACCCCTTGAAACTCGTGTATAATAGTAGGCTTATGTCGCGGGCTTGCACGGAGGGAAAACTGCTGTAAGATGCTATAAATCGCATAAAGCCTACATACTTTGAAGGCATATAAAAAAATATCTATCTTGAAACATCAATCGTTATATCTACCGATATGAAACTGATGATCTGTAAGTAAATTATATTTTTACAATGTGTCGATTCAGCTACTTATACTTATTTTTTACTAGCTGCGCTCCGCGGTTTCCTCCGCGTAAATTTCGATCTCGTGGAACATAAAAAATCATCCCATGGCATCTCATAGGAACATTTTTTCGGGAATAAAAACTATCCTATGTGTTAATCTCTACGTGTGTAATTTAATGATAAACACTTCAGCAGTTTTTGCATGAAGGAGTAACTTACAAACATACAAACTTTCACATTTGCAATATTAGTAGGATAAGTAAATGTTTAACATACGTAAGATACATAAATTGGACATCTAAGTTTTACAATATTGTTCTTTATCATAACATACATTATTTTATCAATTATATTATAGCATAAAATATTACGTGAGATAAAATACAATGAGACAAACTATTATAAAGTGTAAAAACACTCGGCGTATATTTTTCTATTAACCCCAAAACGGGTAATGGTTGACAGTCCTAAAGTGGAGGTCACAGGTAGTGGCGTGCGAGTTTATTGTTCATACCCTCGTACCATCGCTTAATACTGACGTCGCGGTCGAAACACTAGCGCTAATGGGGTTAATGGAGCTGGTAAATACTCGAGTGCACTTCAAGAATGTCAGGGCTGGCACAAGCTGAAATATTTTCATGATAAGGCCATAGAATATTTCGCATATGTTACACTAACCTATTCGTGGCCTGTGCGGAAATGTACACTAAATCTGCGGAACAGATTTATTAATATATAAGGCTTAATTATTATATTTTAAGAAACAAAGTTTACTAAAAACTATGTACATGGATGGTAAAGAAATATAGATATGATAATTTAAAATAAAATTCAAATATGTTTCAATTGTTATTCTCACACATTTTGAATACACTAAAAAAAAGTAATCGATTTAAGCCATTTTAAAAAAGTTTGACCACAGACGAAACAATATACTTCTATACATTATCTTGACGTATTTTTGTATTTTTTAATATTTATTTTATCACACAAAAGCTGTGCCATAATTTGAAAAAATCAAACTACTTTTACGTTATGAAAATAAAAAAAAAACACCCCATATACATATTTCTAATTTGCTTTTCTTTCCAAAATAATATTTCAATCTATCATTAACCACTATAATTTAATCCTTCCGGGTTTTTCATGACTTACCTAACACTGCTAACATAAATATCGAATCGCATGCCTCTAATAGGAAACGTAAAATTAGCATACAATAAATTTGAGCCCCTCGTGTTACCCTCTTAATTAACCCCTTATGTCCTGTAGATTAACTTTTAAAGTGCGTTTTAAAGGAACAATTAATTCCGTGTCCTTAATTAGCCTTAAGCCTCAGCTTTTAACTTCTAAGGGTAAATAAAGTTACATGTGAACACATAGCTTTAGAAAATATACAATTTTTGAAAATGTTTTACAGATAAATAAATATGTTTTTGTTGTGGCATTTTAATAGGGTCTAAATAAAGATAAAAACAACGAAACATCTGCTACCTATTCATGATTTTTTTTATAAACTGCGCTACATTTTATAGTATATGAAGTGAAACGAGCATTCGAAGCATTTTGAGACTACCGACATTTATAGACATTGTTCCCTCTTCTTTCTCTAATTGGCCCCCCTACTACTACATGATACACGACAATAAAGCTGTCGTTTTGGTCGACAACGCGTCTGCAAGACACCTAGTTTTGCGGATGTCTGTGGGCGACGGTAGTCACTAATCACATGCTCGTTTGCCCCCTATAATATAAAATAAAAAAAAAAATATGGCGGNCGGTAGGGTCACTAGTAGTGTCGGCTCAATTCATGTGTAATGCAACATGCCACTACCTCTTATTTTAAACTAACTGTTATCGGAAATGACAAAGAATTCCATAATAATTATCACAGATCACTACACTGTCCGCCGTCTGTGCGTCTGTATGCTTAGATCTTGAAAATTATGCAATCGATTTTGATATATTTTTTAAAGATAGAATAATTCAAGAGGAAGGTTTATATATTGTATAATAACTCGATTTTTGAAGTCTCAAATCCACGCGGGCGAAGCTGCGGGCGGCAGCTAGTAACATATAGTAATGCCAGCTGACTACACCACCTGGCTCTCACTCAATGTGGAACACAGAAAGTAATTGAATATTAATAAACGAGTGCCACCCCTAGTACAGCTATTTTCAGTTAAAATATTACCCTTTTAGGATTTCAAGTAACTCCTGAGCCACTGCGGTCGAGTGATGTTTGAATGGTTAATGCAACGGAAAATAGAAACAGTAATAGTAATGGGATAGGGACTTTTGTTAGGAATTTTTACGATTACGGTCCTACGGGTTATTTGGGATTACGTGTTAACACCGCCGCTTAGACCCGACGCGTAAAATTGTTACTGACCATATCATAAAGAGTTAAGGGGCGAAATTACAAAAAGTTTTTTTGGTAGCCCTAATCCAGGGTCTTTTAATAAAGACCAACACTTTCGGTTTTATCTCAACTAATGTTTGTGTGTTGTTCTGATTTTACTTTGCGGGTTTTGTGTGTTTACACTGATTAAAAGTGTTTTTCACCCACAGATTATGAGAGAGAGAATTTTATGAACACGACTATGTTTCATAAGATTTATTGCTTTATCATTTAATTTAAATACGATAAACGCGAAAGGTTTCGTGTTTTATGAAAGTCACAGCAGCAGATACGAGTTTATCAGTACTGATATACTGTCGTAAGAAAATAAGTAATACCAATTCTACTCGCAGGTACTACGCAGCACTTAGGGAGGCCTATGGAGCAGTGGACGTCTTCGGGCTGCTAATGGTGATGATGATGATGATGAAATAAAATCATAGGTCTGTTACTGTGGTCAACTGGTCACCCATTAAAAGGTAGTGCTGCGATACTTTGTGAATTGGATCTTACCGATATGATATTTTAAAAAACTATTGAAAACAAATGATCCAAAAAAAAGCTCAGTAAAAGGTAGTGCCATACTGCATGCTTGCATGCAGTCCAATTGGGCCGGCGCGACCGGGGAGGTACCTCTCGCTTACACGAGACCGGCGTAAAGTGACAGCTGTGCTGTCGCGTTTCGTGCGGAGTGTAAGTAGCCGGTGGCCCATGAAGGTGGGAGAAAGGAGGGCAGCGCATCTATGCAGATGTTTGTGGGCGTCCTATCCCATAAAAAAAAAACTCTACTGTACACTAATCACTGACGAAATTATGACTGCTTCACCACTTACATACACTTTGTTAAAATCATTAGGGCTAATTTTATTATTGTAGTTGTAGCTACACTACCGTAGCACTGTTACGCTTTGCTACAGAATCGTAGCTCATCAATACTAGTGCTACACCCACGTAGCACTCTGATAAAAATATTATCACCAACAGTGTCGTAGCATTTAAACGTTAGCACTTGGTATACATCATTGCAGAGCATTAATAAATAATAACTACCACACTACACTATCGAAGAAATCTTACTTATATTATGAATGCGAAAGTTTGTATGTTTGTTTATTTGTTACTCCTTTACGCAAAACCTGCTGATTCGAGTTTCATCACATTTGGCACACATACACAGTGTAAGGTTTTTATCCCGGAAAAACATTCTTGTGGGATGATTTTCTATTTTCCACGGGATCGAAATTTATGCGGATGAAACTGCAAGGTGCAGCTAGTATAATATAAATGTCAGCACTAATTTAAGAGGGACAATGCACAACCACACAGAACACAACGAAATAAGCATGTAGCACTTTCAAAAATTGTCAGCACTGCTACAATATCTTAGTTTTTCAAACGTAAACACTACTACATCGTAGAACTTTGCTAAAGTCGTATTTTGTACTTCTATAAACACGTCTTCATAGCACTTTAACCAAATCATTACTACTTCTACACTATTGTTGTACTTTTACAAGCTACGTTAATTAGCATTATGTTAATTGGCGCGAGTTTGTTGCGGACTCAGCTCTCCATGTTCCGGTACGTGTTGAAGTCTAGAGCACGTCTGAGGAACATTCCAAGTTATGGACAGCGATATTTAAGAGGTATGCTATTGGTTGTTTGCAGGCTAATCGGACGTGTCCTGTCGGGAAGTAGTAGCATTGATGGCTGTGCTGCCGCGTTAATATTAATGAGGTCTTATGGCACATTTGAGGAAAAACTAGCCTAGTTTTCACAAATCTGCATAATATTTGTGCGAATGTTTATGGGCGTCATTAGTTTGCCGTTTATCCTTGATGCTGAATAAAAATACTTTGTCACAATTTTTTTTTCTTTCTTTTATCTCTTTTTTCTTTTACTTCATTACGATTCTATCTGCTTAATCTGTACCTCTAATACAACGGATTACAATAAATACAGAGCATTTCTTGTAACAAAAGTATTTTCGGTAATATGTTAATGTTTACACTAACGAGGCGAACCCACTCATCTAAAACGGCCGTAAAGGTAATAAGCCATATTTGTATAACTAGTTACGGGTATTCAAGTGAGAAGCTCCAAGCTGTTTATATAATCTTTAGTTACAGAAAGAAGATAATAGTGACATTTTTAATTGAATTTCTTGAAAACCAGTGATAAGCAATAGGCAATCAGACATGTTACGCATAAGGTTAATAATTAAACACGACGTTTAAATATTAATTAGTGTAACAAAGCATATATTTGCCACATAATTAGTGCAGAATTCTATGTTAATTATGTGGCTAAAGCAATTATAAAAATATTGTTGATTTCTATAGCAGCAGCTATATAACTAGCAGTGTCCCGCGGTTTCACCCGCGTTTAATTTCTAAGAAATCCATATAAACTTCAACACCCTATTTCACCCCCTTACGGGTTGAATTTCTAAAAATCCTTTCTTAGCGGATGCCTACGTCGTAACATCTACGTGGATGCCAAATTTCAGCTTGATCCGTCCAGTGGTTTGGGCTGTGCGTTGATAGCTGGCTATGTCACGTTTGAGTTTTATACAGGGTCCGCCAGCGTTACCTGACACATTTGACTTGCGCAGTAACAAGTTACATGTCGTAGATTGTTGATGAGAGTGTCACCGTTTTCAATACAAATGAAGGTTTAGTTACAATGTAGACCTGGACCTCGCAGCGTCGTGCTTTTGTCGTGGAGAAGTTTTTTAAAAATGGTGATTCTGTGACTGTTACTCAAAGAAAGTTTCGTACTCACTTTCGCATCAGCCCCCGTGGGAAAGTTCCTACTCGCAATACCATTCTGAATTGGATTCAGTGTTTTCGTGAGATAGGTTCTTCTTTAAAAAAGAAGCCAGGAGGTAGTACAAAAAGTGTTAGAACACCTGGAAACGTTGAGGCAGTACGTCTTGCAATACAGAAAAGTCCACGCCGATCTGCCAAACAACACTCTCAGGCTCTTGGGTTGTCAAACACATCTGTTCGACGTATTCTACACGATCTACACTTTCATCCCTATAAAATTGCTGTTGTACAGGTGCTCAAACCGCATGCGAAGGATTCTTTTCTCGTACAAGATGAGGGAGATTTTGGACGAAGACCCAGGTATCTCGCTCTTTATATCCGATGAAGCTCATTTTCATCTGAATGGTGCAGTAAACAAACAAAACTGTCGGTATTGGGCACAGAATAATCCTAAAGAGCTGCATCAACAACCGTTGCACTCTGATAAGGTTACAGTGTAGGCTGCAGTGGCGAAATTTGGTGTTATAGACCCCTATTTTTTGAAGAAGGTGGAAGAGCAGTCACTGTAAACTCTGAGCGCTATCAGACTATGTTGCGTGAATATCTCGTCCCGGAATTGCGTCGCCGCCGCCTGAGTCGTTGTAAGATTTACTTTCAACAAGATGGAGCGACTTTTCACACTTCCAATGGTTCCATCGCCGAAGTAAGAAGGTTATTTCTCGGAAAAGTCATATCAAAGAGAGAAGACATTGACTGGCCTCCCTGCTCGTCCGATCTCACCCCTTGCGACTATTTTCAATGGGGACACCTCAAGAACAAGGTGTACATCCATAAGCCCAGCACTCTGGTTGAGTTGAAAGATAAGACCAAACAAGAAATTCGTTCTATACCCCGAAACATGCTGGAGAAGGTGATGGCAAATTTTGCACACAGAGTACAAGAATGTAACGAAACGAGGGTCGGCATTTGACTCACGTTGTGTTCCATAAGTGAAATATGATACCAACAAAACATCAAACATTGTAAACCTTACTTTATTGTCTTCATATTAAAATGCATAATATTATTATCATTATCATACCTCAGAAATAGCATGTGTACCATTATTTCTAAAACCATCAGGTAACGCTGGCGGACCCTGTATATATAGATTCACTCACTAATAATAGTCACTTTTTACATTTATTTCGCTTCAATATTTATTACAGCGACAAATATCAACGTTCACGATATATCAAACTTAATAAAACAATGTTCATCAATTTTGCCGCGAAAATGTATAAACAAAATTTAATACCAATTATAAATCTCTAGCTCCTGTGAATTAAAACTCTTGATAAAACAAGCTTTAGGTCTCAGCCGCTCCCGTATCGTCACGTCTCTAGCGGTACGTGAGCGGGAAAATCCACAGAAATTATATTAATCGCGCACCAGGATGTATATTTTAGAATTAACCAATACTGGTGATGTTATGTCTAGGCTCGTGTCAACATTGGGTAGAATTGGATCGGGATAAAGGTGTGTGCACACTTGCGAACGGAGCGGTTCCGCAAAATTGATTACTGCGCACGTGCTGCGAATGTTTCGTGTGTGATTTACTGATTTTAGGCTTTTCTGCGGACTCATATTGGTCCTTGTAATAAATAATGTCTCGGGCTGATGAGGAGATGTAATAATCATGTTTTCTTTACACGAGTTAATCTTTGCACTAGTCAGGGAAAAATATTAAACTATGCTTTTTTTTTGTTTTTATGTATTACGATTTATATCGTTTATTCTGTCCATCTACCTCACTAATGCAAAATTAAATAATAATAAAAAACATTTGCAAAATTTCAACTTAAATTTAGTTAAAAGTTTTAAACAAAAAACCGACCTTTATTTAATTAATCGTACACAAAATGAGCGTTGACTTTTAACGTAAAACACCCAACGCAGATGTGAGTGTAAAAGATGACGAAACATAACGATGATGAAAAATATTAGACGACCTGTAGCGCAGATATGTTTAGTAATAAGCCGAAATGAGTTTCATTCGTTGCTTGTAAACGCACACGATTTTTTCGTGTTAACTCCGCGCCCAGTTTATTATGTTGAAGCTTCGTACCAGATTACACCGCGCCAGCTTGTCGAATTTAATATGCAAGCCGTATTTCGTGAGATTGTTGCAAAACAACGCACGATATCGCGGCGCGCGGTTTGTGTATGTTTTAAAAATATTTTCTAAAATGACTCCTTGCAGTTTATTGTTGAAAACACTCAATTGGCTGAGTGAGTTTATATGAAAAGGTTTTAGACTATTTTAGATTTTTAGTTAGATGCCTGATTCAAGAGCAGGGGTGATTAGGATTTTCCGATTTCCAATTATTGTCCAAAGTCAATTTGGTTATGAAACTTCAAGACTTTGGAAATCACGCTCGACCATCCTGATTACACTTGGCTCGTGTTTGACTATCGTCCCATCGGAACAATAGGCTGGGCTGTGTGTACATAACGCGGGTGAATGTATGAATCAATTTAAGATGAAGACTATTAAGAGTACTCAGAGATTAAGAGTTTCCAGGTCAATTTTATTTTGTTAGGTTATTATGAGACAACAATTTAATATTATTGGTGTTGGATTACTATTCATTTAGGTGATACCAGGCTAGCAAACTAATGACCCGCTTGTACAATAACTTTACATCACGTTACAGCGCATTGCTGAAATCTATATTAACGCGTTTTTTTGCTGATTATTTTCCGTTGTTGGGAGGAAATAGAATATCCGATCCACATGATATCCATACCAATGCTTGTGACCAAAAAACTGAATGCTTCTACAATATAATAACTATTTTTTTATAAGGGAGCAAACGAGCAGTAAGAACCATTTTCACGGGTACTCATTCCCATAAACAATCGCACAAAGTTTATACAGATGCGTTATCCTCCATCCTCCTCCTCGCTCCACGAGCCACCGCCTGCGTACATTATGCAGGAGAAGCTACAGCTACAGCACAGCCGTCATTTGAGGCCGGTCTCGTTTCAGCGAGAGGTACCTCCCCGGTTGTGCCGGCCCAATTCGGATGAGGTGTGATACTCGCTCTTACCGTCATTCATTTATTTAGTTATAAAATTATGTAAAAACATGTCTGTGTCGTGAGGCCTGTATTTAAAATAAAACTAGTTGACTCAATCATGTATTTAATATAATCATCAGCATGGCACTACCTCTTACTTTCCTAACTTATTTAGAGTAAATGGTCATGCTTGATGATGTTTCAAATCCTTTAAACGTAAAGAAGTTCGATGTGACATTTCCCTTGACGTTTATTACAGTAGGACGTGCGGCTTTCACGAGAAGGTTTAGTAAGTCAAATAAATTCCTTTGCCGAGAATATGGTGAGGCTATTTGAGCTGTCATGAATAAGGCTTACAAGATGAAACCCTTTTGATAGCTACCCGCAGGGCACCGGTCCACATTATATTAGGACGTCAAACATTACAAGGTTTACTTATTTACTAGTGATGTTAACCTTAGAGGGTTGAGAGGTAGATGGAGTTCACAGATTTAAGATATTATCTTGTGTAAAGCTGACATAATAAATGTAAATTCTTTTGGATGGGAATGAACAAGATAAAATGACAATATTCAAAGTGTTACAAATGTGTTATTTGGAACTTGACTTGTAATATTGTAATATACTTATAATATACAAATTAATAGTAATAATCGGTAAACTATAATATTGTTTATATTGTAATAAAGAGTGACGTGTAATATTGAAAGTAAAGTTTACAAACCTAGAAAAAGTGCTACGTCTACGTCGTTACTCTGCTACGAGATAACAAGTTAAAAGTTAGTTACAGTGTTTGATAAATGTCACTTGGAGCAAAGTTAATATAATATATTGTATGCTGAGTATACAATAAAATTACTGCATCGAGCCTGTAGATATGAAAATTGTGACCAAGTATTACTCGAAATTAATGACATAGATATCTTTTAGGGTTCCGTAGTAAACGAGGAACCCATATAATTTCGTCATTTCCGTTTGTCTATCCGCGGTTTTACTCAGATACTATACGTACTATAAAGTAATTTGGCATAGGTATGTAAATAATTCAAAAAAAGTGGTAGAATAAAATCTTGAAAAATTATTTTATAATACGTAAATTATAAAAAACAAATTAATAGCTGCTTTTATAATAATTATTATACTCATTTGAATAGCAACGTTAGATGGTACTCGGCGAGCTATCGGACAATGAAGCCGAGGTCGGGACTATCTACTTGAATCGAGCGTGAAGTAGTTACCACCATCCTATATGTGGTCGTTTTTAGATATTTTTAAGTGTGAGCTCAAAGTTGTCATATCATGTGAGGTCGTGCCAAACCGATTTGGCTGCATGCATGCATATAGCGAGACACTATGTATACCCAATTAGTAACAGCCGCTAAGAAAGGATTTTTAAAAATTAAACTCCTAAGGGGGTGAAAATAAACGGGGGTGAAACCGCGGGGCACAGCTAATAATCGATAGTAATCAAGAGTAGAAAAATATAATAGTAATGTAAAATTAGCATTGGAATCTAAATTAAATGTTAATGAGCTTCGACATTTCGTTCTACGCGGTATTAAATCAGCTGGTAAGCTGAGGGTATAACAATAAATCTGTATTACAACCGAACTCGTATATTACGTTTGGTTTGGCGTCATTAGCATTAGATGTAGAGCGTCGGGGGATTCTTTTACAGAAGTAACAGAATAAATATGGTCGGTTTAATTTGATGTACGGCTGTCTGGAGGCAGTGAATTATTCGCCGATACTAATGTCGAACGTAGACTTGATTTGTTGTGAACTTTTTATGCTAATATCCTACACATCCTTGAGAATACACATTATTTTCAAGGCGATTAGATGTGTGTACAAGCGTGCTGCGTGTATGAGAGCGAGCGTGCCTGCGTACGCGTGTGTGTGTAGGGGGGAGTCTATATGTATGTTTGTCTATGTCATGTACATATCCTACTAATATTATAAAGGCGAAAGTTTGTGAGTGTGTTTGTTACTCTTTCACACAAAAACTACTGAACGGATTTTCATGAAACTTCACAGTAATATAGCTTTAATATCA
Source organism: Calycopis cecrops (assembly GCA_001625245.1). Taxonomy (NCBI): domain Eukaryota; kingdom Metazoa; phylum Arthropoda; class Insecta; order Lepidoptera; family Lycaenidae; genus Calycopis; species Calycopis cecrops. The sequence continues at coordinate 131,320 of LUGF01042317.1, forward strand.
GAATAACATAATAAGTTAAAATTTATAGGAATTTTTTATAATTTAGTTATAATATAACGATAACTGTCAAGTGAGTCGGAAAAAAATCAGCCCCCTGAGAGCAATATTGGCGTGCGCTGCCCTAATCGTTGGAGGTACACAAAGATAATTACTGTAGAATTATTTATCTTAAATAGTTCTAAATAAAAGTCCGCGACAGCATATATCTATCTTTTATGTGTAAGTCACTATGACCAAAATAGTGAAACAAACATTCAATTAAATTGGATATTTTTTAACGATGCACATTTTAGAATATTTATCGAACTCTTCTGAAAATTGATACATCTGTCACTTTACGTATTGAATGTAGATAAACCTTGTCTTTTACACTAAGTAATTTGGACAAATAGATTAAAAGTTATTATCACGATAAGATTGACTTAAACGGAATATCTAAAGCGCCTAAAATGCGCGGCGACAAATTCAATTCTCAAAGCGGTTTATTGTTTCATACAATAAGTATATATTTAATATAATATAATATTAGATTATGTATAATAATAACAACACCATTTTAGAAGTCCGAAATCCACGCGGGGGACCCGCGGGCGGCAGCTAGTATATTATATGTACAAAAAATAAAGCTTTTACTGCAAAATCCATACATATTTATAGTTATCTATTTAAAGAAAAACGCGTGTTCCATTTTAAATTATGTAGACCTTGCAAAAAAGGTCTAGAGCTCAGCATTTACTGACGTAGATGTCAACGTAGATTCTCGAAGAAATTCTGAGCAGATTTGATTGAATTTTACACATACAGCGATTACAATCTGGAATAAGATATATAAATATATTTAATTTACATTACAATAAAACAACTTCAATGGATTTCATAACGGTTTATTTAATTATTCACCATAGATATGCCTTGTAAAATAATAAAATAAACCGCGAAAAAATCCGTGAGTTGTTTAATTTTTATGAGCATTATTTGCGTAAAGTTAAGACATCATTAAGAGCAAAGCATTTTGCTTAATAATTTTATTTGCGAAAAATAATGAACCGGAAAATAATGGAAGGCTAAACGTCTGATATTCCGGAAACTCCCTTTAAACTTACTTTGGACTTTTTAAACAGTTTAAAAGCAAAAGTTGTAATTAAAATAGGCCAAAAGGGACAGCTTGATTTCATCTACTCGGATGACGGGAAGCTCGCTAGAGTAACGCCAAAAAGTTTAAGTATTGGATTGAGAATTAAGTTTAGAAGCGATCGTATCCATTACTTGTAGAATCGACAACCGCCATTTTTTTTATTTAATTATATTATATTCGATTTTTAATCAGTATTTAGTATCCTTACGATTACCATCACGGGATTTTACCTGCTTAAAATCTGTCTCAAAGGAGTCATGAATTATTTCGAAAAAAGTATAATTTTATGGTCCGTTATTTATTTAAGTTATTGTGTTCAGTAGTTTTTGCGTAAAAGAGTAACTAACATACATATGGCATGAGTTTGATCCGGGCTGCATTGTAACCAAATTTTGACGGCTCACATGTTACCGTCTCAAAGAGACAGCTATGCGCGTTTTGTGTGGTTCGTGTGTCGGCAAGAAGGGAAGCAGGACAACATCTGAATATCAACTACGTGGATGTTTATTGGCTTCGGTAGTTGTCAAGCTCCGATTGCTCTATAATTGTCCTCTCATACTATACAAAATAGTAATAACAATTTAATAGCACTATTAACTACATATCACTACATAGTATAATATTCATATTATATAAAAG
>LUGF01042317.1:153964-176159 GCA_001625245.1 Calycopis cecrops
ATGCATACGCCTCTACAATAGGATCCCAGAAAGCGTCCAAAAACTTTCGATTAATAAATTTAAAAATGTTGTTAAAGAGCGTTTGTGTGGTAAGGCATAATAAAAGGTAACAGATTATATGACAGATACCACATCTTGGGATTAGTACCCTCCTCCCAGGCTGTTTCTGTACCATAATTTTTGTAAATTTAGAAATTGTATTGTATTATATCATTAATATACAAATGTATTTGTATTCTTATATTTTTTTTTTTCAATCTTTCATATCACAACATGAGGCCCACTGAGTTTGTTTCGCCGGTTCTTCTCAGGACAGGGCTAGGGTTGAACCGGTGGTAGATTTTATTGTTGACGTTCAAAAAGTAATTTCTGTAATTCTATTTTGAATAAAAACTTTTTGACTTTTGACTTTTGACGTAGATAATGGTGTCTCGTTTCATAGACTAATCTAGCATGTAAGTTCTAACTATCAAGGATCGCGACTGCCTGCTATTTTTGCAGGTCACTAATTTTCTCTGTTGGTAAAGTTTAGAAAGCTTTGGTCATCACCATTCCCATTGGCGTCAAGATTAAAACCTCCGGTACCGAACACGTGTTCACGGCCTTTTTTTGAAGCGTCTTAATACGCTCGCGGTACCCGAAAAGTTAAGCACACTATTTTGATTTCCATCCTTTGGATTCAATAGTATTGTTATGATAATTATTGTAAGATATTAAAAACCTGGCCAAGTGGAGTCGTACTCGTACACCGACAGTTCCGTACCAACGAAAAGTATAGGTCTATGCAAAATTTTTTGCCAGAAAATATAATAATTTGGTGTATGAACGACAAAGATGTTAATGGCTGTGATATACGGACGGAAGGACGGACGGGCAGACGGGTAGACGGGCAGATGGACAGACAAACAGACGGACAGACAGACATGAATCTATATTCGAATAGGGTTCCGTTTTTTGCCATTTGGCTAAGGATTATATAAGGCCCTAAAAATTAAATAATAAGTAAATGAATGTAAGCTCAGAAAATATGATAATGTGACGGGTACTACATTTAGTGGTATTTTTATGGTATAAAGCTACAGATGGTGTCATCTGCATTGTTGTTACACATACTTGTTGCACTCTTTTTCTCCTTTTTGACAACCCCTTCCAATAGGACTTCGGAAAATCGCAAACCATATGAATCGCGACAGCATCGCTGTCTTCTCGTCTATGAAATCATATGCTTATTGATGTTTTCAGTTCAAGTCAATAGACAAAATATGATAGTACCGTTATCATTTGTCTATTGACTTGAACTGAACAACTTATTCTCTTTTTCATTGTTATAATAAATAATAATGGGAGCTCATTGTAGTGATGTTATTGAAAGCATATCAACAATGTCGAAACGATAAATCCTGAAATTTGTTTCAAAGTTAAACTGTTTAGTGTTACGAAATATCGAATACAAACAACACTAGCTCGAACATTCTTGCTGTTTCGGTAAAACCAAACTTGGGCAGAACTTCGTCCAAATCTTCGGGAATATACCTCACTTATCTAGCGTGTAGTCGCGAACAAAATTAATGGAACAATCTTTTGGAACCTTTTCAATCTCTCTAAGCATCTCTCTATATTGATTTTCATCAATTTCTATTGACCTAAGTGCGTTAGTCTTTATCTCTGTTATAAAGATTTTTATTTATTGCTGATAACATACTTTTTTATGGTTTCTATTTTGTGTTATAAATTTTGTGAATGGCTCTATAAAGATAAACAATACTTATCGGTGAACTTTAAAAGTCTTTACATATATTTTTATATATTTTATATTCTAAGTTTGTTCTATTGTATTATGATTATTACTACGCTATGATTGTGATTATAATTTGTTATGATGATAATACTTGTGCTATATTTATCAAATATTGCAGGTTTTAATAGAAGTATTTTTTTACGTATCATCACCTAACTCGTTAAAAATTATCATCATAAAAATCAGGTAGGTTAATACCACAAACCATTGGTTCTATAAGAACCTATTAACGTATATACATAGATAATAAACAGAGTACATTATTTAAACAAACAGTTACATCTAAGTTTTAGATATAGCTAAATATTTAAATTTAATCTAGGTTCGATTCCCATTTTTTTTCTTCTCGGCAAAATGGTTTTGCCGATTTTCATTCACAATTGGCTGAGTCAATGTCATAGCAGTTTTGCTTAGTTCATAAGCTTAGGTCATTGGTGGCTATAATGTACAGTAAACGGTAAAATTGCAATGTTATCGATGACATTGCAATATTACCGGTACCGGTTTTGTCGGTACCGGTAATCTGTTTTTCTATGTAAGTATCCTTAGCTTCCCAACTAAACTACTAGTACGAAAGCTAGAGATTTTGATAGAATAAGTGAGCAAACGTACTTTTGGGGCATTTTGATGTTTAGCGGCACTCAAAATTGTTAAGCGGACCTGTTGCCCTTATCTTCTCCTCCGCTCCAACGATCAAACGGAAACTCGCTAACCACACGAAACCCAACAACATAGTTGTAATTCTGCGGCGGTATCACGTCTCTGTCCCCGGTCATTCCGGCCCAATTAATCTGCATTGCAGCATAGCAATACCTCTTGTGAAGGATAAATTTGGTCCTAAAACTTTCTTTCATAATTAAATATATAAAAGCAAGGTCGCTGTTCTTAGCGAGTGTAAAAAACCTTATCATAATCAGTCTATCTTTACATCTTCGAAAGTATTTAAAAATTAATTGAAATTGTTTGAATTTCGACGCTTCCAATATCAAATGCCATCTTGAGAAAAAAACAAAACTAGTAATTTTATTTTTAATTAACCCCCGAGCACGACCCGCCATCACGTTCGGAGTTCGGGAGCAACAATTTCAATTATTTACAAAACCTCTAATTCATTAAAATAAACTTTTAATTTATTCCCAAAAGGAACGTCTGATTGAAAATTGTTTGCTGTTTTGGAATGTTGTGAGCGTGAGCTGAATTAACAAATTTATACTTTTTTTTTAAATCGAAACTCGCCGAAAATTTAGGTAAGTTAATCCGAGGGAAACGAAAGTTTCAAATGTCTTTTAATCGTTTACAGCAGTCTGGCTTTTTTACGCTTTTGTGTCTGAAGGGTACTTTTTTATCGCAATAAAAACGAGATTCGTTGTACCTATTGTGTACGTAATAGTGTATGCATGATGTTTTTATCCTACTGCGTCGATATCTAATATCTATGTAGTAGTAAGAGGTAGTGTCACGCTGCATGTATGCATGTGCTGTGCTGTCGTTGTGTGTGTAAGTATCCATGGTCCATGGAGAGGGAAAAGAGGAAGCGGATATGCGGATGTCTATGGGCGTCGGTAGTCATATAATTGACCCTAATTGCTAGTTTGCCACCTTATACTGAAAAAAACATAACGTATGTATGTATGTATGTAAGGTTTGATGGATGGATGTGTCTGTGTGTGTGTAGATTTCTGTTCCCTGCTACAACCTGAGTTTGCGGGTTTCACGGCCATGGCCCGAGGGTTTCATTGATTTTGATAACTGATATCTCGATTATTAGTTAATTGAATTCTGCGTCCCATTAAAGAACTTATACAATCTTTTCAGAAATCCTTTAATAACGACTATCAAATTTAACATGAACATCAATTAGCAATCAAAAACATAGTAAAACGGTAATTTAGGAACATAAAGCGTTGTATCTATCAACACTTTTGTTCCGTGAACTTACGACGGCCATTCTGCAGTGTTGGCATTTTGGCAAATTGTCTCCCGGGCCTTAAAGGACGAACGACATAAGCGTGTACGTAACAGTATAAGTTTCGAGAACACTATCGAAATAACTGGCAATTTCACGAATTTCACTGCGCTGACTTTGTTGTCGGAGACAGTTTGCCCGAGCTTAGCAAATGAGTTTGCTATTGAATTTACAATATTTTCGATAGCGTTTGTACAAATTGCTTGATCCTACAAGTACTTGTCTACAATATTTGAGTACATATTTAGAATAGTTTACCAAGTTAATCGTTCGCGTCTAATTTAATAATTAATTAAGTTAACCTCAAAGTAATTTAGCTTGAAGATATTGAATACTTCAGAAGTGTAATATAGTAAAATACTGTAATATAAATTTAAGCAAAAGCACTATATTATGTTAATTAAATTTGACAATTTAAATGATATTATATTATTACTGCATTGCAGCCTATTCGGGCTGTTAGTTAGATGAGATATCTCTCTCTCACATACCTAATACCGCCATGTAGAGACAGCTATACGAACGTGTTTCGTGTTGTTTGAGAGTTTCCGGAAGAAAAGAGGACAATTTGTAACGAATTAAATAAATAAATACTTTAGGCACTGCTACCAGTCTCAGGTGGAACCCTGTGGGTATTTTCATGGCACCTTATAGTGTTTTTTATCACATTCACCCTGCTTACTTCTACCGGCGTGATGGAAGATTTGTCCCTCATCTTCGTAATGGTCGATTTGTAAAAGGGTTCATTATGTTTCGATATATTTACTACTGAACCCTCATTACTTTAGACTTGTTAAGTATTTTACTTTTCATGAAACGAGTGTTCAGCTCACCTGCGATAAGCGATCTACTGAAAGTAATGGCGTAGCCTCGCTCTTTAGACTAAGGAGAAAAATGTGGGTATATAACTGATTGTTACTAACTCGTTATAACAAGAGTATATACAATATTTTTATATTTATTATAGCTTACCACGAAAGTAATTCAGAAGTACTTTTCCATTGCATGCCAATTAGGATGTAATAGAATAGAATAGATTTTTATTTAGGTTCATTAATACACTGTTATACATTGTAACAATTTAGACGCAAAGAAGAAAAAAAAATACACGTTTCTTAACTTAATTTACAAATAAGGAAAGATAATAAAAAAAAGGAAATTACGCACAGTTACATAAATTATAGTTAACACAATACATATTGTACGGGAAAATGCATAACAGCACAACACAGTTCCGAAAAAGGAAATCACTCGGTGCTGGTTAAACCTCAGTCCTGATATTACGTGATACCTGAATGCAATACAGTATTGCCATTAGCCACCATCTACACATTTACTCGCACGGCTCTGACAAGGGATCAGAGAGAGAATTATTGTGGAAGAAATATTTTTGTAAAGAATTTACTGTGAAAATTATTATTGGGTTCATGACCATGTAAATTTTCTTTAACGTTTCCTTTTTAAAGCACATTTAAGGCATATGATAAAAATATTAAATATTTTTCAATACAAGTAAAATGGTCGCTTGCTCTTTTCACATAATAATCATGTGATGCTTATCCCAGAGCTTGGCGGATTTTTTCCACCGACGACATACTAGGTTAACATAAAACATAAGGAAAATATCCAACAAAACGGATCAGTCCCACATCAAGTAAATTAAAGAGCACATAAACCAGTCGTCCTGGCGACGTGCTGGGTCAGCACATAAATTAATTCCTTAACCGATATTGCAAAAGTTTGCAGATTATTACCTCGACCCCTTCTTAAATCCCTTTCATTATGTTGGAAATATTTATAGTCGCCTTGTAAGCTGTTAGGGGTCATTATTCATTTGTGTTTGCGTTTTTCTTTTAATTTTGGAACCTTTTGTTTGTTTTAATTCCCTTAGGATTTGACATTCCGTAATTATTTTACTAGTGAAAACAAATAAGCAGTGGCGTTTATGTCTATACACAATTATTGTTAGTTCTAATTTCTATAAGGTCTAGTACTATAAAATACTTACTTATTTTGTACAAGATATCCGACTCTGTAATATTAAATGTTTGTGTAGTTTATAAAAGTGAAGATAATTTCTTAACACGGATTTCCACCAGAGTTAAAATATTTATTTTGTAATAGAAAGTATTTTTTAAATTTAATCCATATTCTAATCTATATGCGAATCCGGTTCATAGTCTTAGAAAGAATTGAAAATGAAACAGAAGCCTTTGTGAAAGGATAACATTCATAATAAAAACATTAACATTTAATATTAGCAGGCATCAAAACTCGATCTAGATTTTAGAGGCACACGAATTTTGACGCAAAATTCAACCAAAACCCACTGGAGTACTCAGTCCTGTTGAAACTATATTAAGATATTTATACGTGGGCCCTTTACATACGTGATGGCGTACATGCTCAATATAGGTCAGGGCGGGTCCAGCCTGCTTGACATTGACAAGGGTAACAAGAGCTGTTGATATTAATTGTAAATGTTCACACGATGAATAAACATTCATAGATCGTATAGGACGGGGGAATTTGTTTATTTTATATGTTACTAAGTGTCAATAAACCGGGTAACGTTTATTGAAAAAAAGTATTAATGATTCGTTTGAAACAAATGCCTAGTGCTATAGAGACTCAGGTGGTGGTGACTATGGCAGTAAACGACCGGCCCATGGAGGTGGGAGGAGACTCCATACGGATGTCTATTGGCGTCAGGGGTCACGAAAAATGGCTCCGACTGCTCGTTTGCCCCCTAATACAAATAAAAAAAAAAAAAAAAACGTGCACTCGGCGTCTTTCAATGACTATCGAGACCCATAACCATTTGTACAGAGGTGATCTCCTTTCTCCTTTACCTCCATGGACCACTGAAAACTTGTGACTTTCCTGCGGACATGGAGGACCTAGGTCACCTAGCAACTAGATACCACACACGCGTGTCGTTAGGTTCTTTGTAGGAGGTGCGATGCTGCATTTCAGCCGAATTGGACCGGAACGTTGAGACGCGCTCACAAGACTCCGCCTTAAAGTGACAGCTATGCTGCCGCGTTTTGTGCGGTAAGTTTCCTGTAAACTATCTGGAAAGAAAGAAAGAAAGGAGCAAATAGAAGGCGACACGTTTGTATAACAATTATGTGGATGTTTATGGGCATTGGCAGTCATCAGAATCCCCGAGCAGCAATTCCTTTTACACTGTAAGTCTCTACGTGTAGATTTAACTAGGGCATGCGATATGACGGTAAAGTGCTGCCTCTATATTTAGTTCTCAACCCCTGTGGTGTATTATTAAAAACAGTTATTGCAATACTGGATGACTTGCTAAGGCGAGGGAGGGTACAAAAACGTTCATGGAATATAAAAAAAACTAATAGAAGAAAGAAAGAAAGAATTTATTATATAACAAGTAAAGAGTTATTAGAGTCGGCAGTTCTTGCACCCAATAGATCCTGCCATTTTGTCGTAGTGGGGAGATTGTGGGCCTATGTGATCCCCAAGGCTATACTGAACAGGACTACTTATACCGGACAGGCTTGGGGGGAGAGGCCCCAAGAGCATCACAGCTAAGGAGTTCCACCCACCATTCGAATCAGCAGACAGCGGCGTGGATTGGGATGACAGGTGGGTCCGTTTCGGACGCATTGGTGACGTGTACCTTTAGGGTACTTTGACAGGCGTTAGGATGGAAATCTAACCCTATTGCACGGTTCCGACGACGTAGTAAGGACTGTTCAGAGGCAGCGGACAGTCCCCAAGGAGGAGAATTCCGGCCGGAGGTCAACCTGGCGCTGGAGAGAACACAACACAACAACACTTGCGAATCCGGGACTCTTGATTTAGCGGCTGAAGGCACCTGCAAATGCTGAACTTGAAGGACTATTCTTCTACTTGACTCCTAAACAGTTACCAACATTAACTAAGTATTTCTTTCAGTATTAAGAAAAGAAAACAAAATTTTAATATTTAAAAGCGCAAGATTAATTTTATATTATTTTAAAAATATGTTTTTAAAACGTCAAAAACGCTGTCGGTCTAGATGTGACGTCATACAAATTGTAAACATAATAGAGTTAACATAGTGGTATTAAAACTCTTAACATAGAGTAATTAAAAAATTACTTCGATAATACCTCTTAATCAAGTTATTTTTCAAATCTTCAAGTTGTTGTTTAAATAAAAAATAATAATAAAATCATCATGGCCGCTGGATTCGTAAAAGCACAAATTAGCCGAAAATGGAGACATGGATGGTCGCATTTTTTTGCCTTGAATCCAGAAACGAGGGTTTAATGAAGCCCGTTATTTTGTATGCATGTAATTTTATGTGTTTTCATAATTGGAAGGAAAATAAAGATTCAGGATCTCTTTTAGCAAGTCTTAACCATGTTTTGCGTATATGGGTTTCACTGGACATTATAATCCACATCTTTCCCGGGGTCTTTATCGATGTATTTTTGCATTCTCGAACTATGCAATAACGATAATTACTATAGTTTTCATGTAAACTAATGGAAATCATGTTTTTATATTTACTCTTTCGTAGGCGGCCCGTGTTTACAAGTCAAATGTTTGCTGACAATAAATATAATCGACTAACATGGCGGACAGCCTTTTCTTTCGTTTCGGAAAACTATAATTTTAAATTATTTTTAGGGACTCAAAATTATACATATTTTTTGCCTAATATTACAAATATGAACTATCTAGGACCTTCTAGGCTTACTCCCTTAACTACGTAGAGTTGTGCTGCTACATACACCATATCGGCTAATCGGGTCTTATTCAGAAGGCAACTCGGACAGAGTTGCCAAGCCGTTGCCTGGTGATTTTTCCTAAGTAGGACCAAGAGAGAAAGACCAACTGTCAGCGGCTCTCAGTCGCTCAGCCTCTATAGCCTTTGTGGCTTAATGCTTTTCGCAAAACAATCGAGCTCGCAAGCCTCATCGCTACCCAGCATAGCTCTAATGAATGCTAACAAAATATCCGATTCTTTCACATCAACTCGTATTACCAGGTCTCGTACCGAGCTAGGACATGTTATGGCTAAATTGTGGTGGGCCGTATACTGGACACAGCACGTTTTCACAGTAATTATTTTCTACTCTTTTATTATTATTATATTATAATGTTTCTCCGTGTTACAATGTGTACGCAAAGGAATCTTATGTGGGGTTGTAGGAACGTATGAAAATCATAATTGCGAATTATTGTGAGAAGTGAGCCGGTCGGCTTCGTTTCTGATCTGGATCCGCTGCTTGTTTTGCGCGGTGAGAAAATGTGTTACTCTGTTTAATTTTCCCAACCGAGCATCAATAACTACTTCTCGATTTGATGAATTACTTAACATAAATTCAGAGCGGTTAACCATTGTTAGTTATAGCCGTCTTATCCGTCTTGTGGTTATCTTTGCCATCTTCGATAAATATTCCCCCAATGTAATTCCAACCGTATGCCTCAAGTAATAGGGTTCGTATTAGCCTGTGCGCGTCTCTGGTGATGGATTAAGATGCGGGTAGATTGTATTGTGTATGTCATGTTCGATTGACAAGATGGACGACGTGTTCCCGGGTAAGCCTGCGTAATGTAGTGCTTATGTTAATCAAATAAAACTATAACACGTGTTTTTGTTGCTGGCGACATTTTCCTTCTGTTTTCTTGGCTTTTTCTTAACCATGGCACACTAAACTGTCGTAAAATTTACGAGGAAATAACGACGATTCTTGGAATAAACAATGTTCGTATCGGTCTTACGCCCCCCACTTCTTGGTACCTTCTCATAAAAAGTATACTAGTAGTTTAGTATTCAAGGGTTAGAATGGTACTTTATTAAGTCTTGTCTGTTTATTTATTCCTTACTGGCATTTTTTATTGCATATTAAAATTTATAAGTCGGTTCAGTATAGGAGAATCGATTGCAATATTAGTTATTGATATTTCTTATTAAAAAAATATACGGCAACGCTTAGACGGACAGAAATTTATTATTACTACTTATTTTAATTTATTTTTAAGTTTCAATCTACATTAATTTATTTGCAAAGCAGAAATAATAATTAAGATATATTATATTATACAAGCAAATAAAACGTTTGTTCTACTTTCATTTGTGTTTACGTGTTATAGTTTGGTAAGAGATAGTGTTACGGTGTACTGCAGGCGAATTTAACCGGCACGACCGGGGGGTACCTCTTACAAGAATCCGGTGGTCCATGGAGGGGAAGGAGCAAGAAGGGCAACGCATCTGTATAGCTTATATGCGGATGTCTATATAAAATTGATCAGATTGCTCATTTGCCATATACTATATAAAAAAGACGTAACTACTATTTAAGTAGGTAAGTTATCTTCGACCAATTTTCATATTTATGATGATAAAAGGATGATTATGAAAGTGTTTACTTTTCCGCATTGCACAGAGAAAACCTACTGATAACAATGATTTGAATTTCATCCATTTTTATTGCTTAAGTGAATAAAAATTGTAAAAACGCCACTTTGCCGTAGCAGCGTGTCACAAAATATAGCTCGATAGAATCCAACACGCCGAAACGACATTTGATAGACGGCACGGACAAACGGCTGTCGATTTGTATATTTTATTTGAACGAAACTTTTTATTGAGCCAGCTAGTTGTTAGGTTGGCTGGCCTGTCGGATAAGCTATCACTTTTTATTGCAAAAGGCGACAAACGAGCAGTGAAATCCTCGTGGCCGCTACATACACAGATATCCACTTGCGTGGGTGTGTGAGTTGTATTCTCTTTTCCTCTAATAATAATATCTGCGGACATATCACACAACGTTAGCCAAGCCTCGTACTAAGTACCGTAAGGCCTTATATTACTGGTACTAAACAACGGAAATATATTTAATATGTTTATTTCAAAGTTATAAAAACTTTGAGAATTTTTATATATTTAAGATAAACATCCATGATCAAAGCGGGCTTCGAACTCGTGACCGCTGGCACAACATGCTCCGCTTTATCCGAGCCCTGTACCTCTGCGCCAGCCTGGTCATTAAATATAATATAATCATGTATAAATAATATGCTACCGGTGACTCTCACAAACCGCAAGACACCTAGCTGCTACTTTACGGCAGTGTAATTTAACCGAGAGGTACCTGCCCGGTCGTGTCGACTCCATTCGTCTGCAATGCAGAATGACACTGCCTCGGACTATTGCAATGGAAGTTGGGAAGAATAGAATAGTTGCAGTTTTGTTATGAGACTACTAAAATATCATCATTCACTATTGTTGCCCTGATTGCCATAAAACGTAACAACGTAGCTGACATTTCTCGTTGGTGTTAATGAAAAGTAATCACTACAAAGTATAAAACAGTCGTTTTTCGCCGTCTGTGTGTCTGTATGCTTAGATCTTTAAAATTACGCTACAGATTTTGAAGGGGCTTTTTTTAATAGATGTTTAATAGAAAGGTTTATACGTGTAATACCTCAATGTTTGAAGTCCGAAATACACGCGGGCGAAGCTGCGGACGGAAGCGAGTTTTATACATAATATAGTAGACAAGATTATTTGTTTACGATACATGAATTACGTCAGCATATAAAAATATGTTGACGTAAAATAAAAATCTATACAATATAATAAATCTGTAGAAGGGTCAATTCTGTACATTGAAAATATTGAAAAAATAAATAGCAGGGGGTGTTACTAGATCGATACCAAACCTAAATATGCGATTAAAACATTTTTTGTCTGTCTGTCTGTCTGTCTGTCTGTATGTTCAGGCATCACGTGAAAACTAACGGTTCGATTTCGATGAAACTTGGTATAATTATACCTTATTATCCTGGGCATAAAATGGGATACTTTTTATCCTGGAAAAATACGTAGAAAAAAATCCGTCCACGCGAAGACCGACATCCGCGCGGACGGAGTCGCGGGCGGAAGCTAGTTTTATAATAAACGTAGGCCACGTATAAATATGGAATTCAAAGAAAAAACCATTTTTTCGTTTGCGATTTATATTTTCTTCAAGAGATAGCATTATTTATTATTATATCTTGAAAAAAAACAGTCTCCGAAGCTTATCACTATACTAGAATCAGTCAACATCTTGACAATAAATATACATTTAAAAGGTACATTTCAATTTTAAATAAAAATACCAGCAGGTCCTTTGAATAAGATTTCTTTTAGAAATCCTTTTTGTTTAAACTTTAATTAATCCAAGCTCAATGTCTTTGTGAAAAGAAAAACAATTGTACTTCTATAATTAAATTTGAATATCTTTAGAGTTTTTTAGGTGAATTGCTAAAACTTGAGGATGATTTGGGGACTCGATTAACATATCATTTTGTTTTTATATCCATACTTGTTTAACTTTGAATTGGCTTGTTGTTTATTTGAATATTTTTTCTTTTTTATTTTCAGCCAGTTTCTGACCCTCGCAATAGGACTGTTATATCACAATTATCATCAGATGCCTTTACAAAATTCATTTTGTTTATAGGTCTCATCGAATAAACCCGACTATTATGATAGTGTTGACTATCAGCAAGAATGACAGTACTATTTCTTATAACTATGACAATAGTTTTTTGTATAGTATAAGAGGGCAAACGAGCAGTCGGAGCCATTTTTATGACTATCGAAGACCATATACATCCGTATGCGTTGACGTCAATCCTCCTACTCCTCCCATGGATTACCGACTACAATATGGATGGCATAATGTATACTCTAAAATACAAGCTGTCTGGCACATTTCTCATTATCGCTAAATAACTCAGTGATTATAAAATTTAAAATGTTTTTTCTAGATCTTTTTTTCTTTCTAGATTTTCGTTGTCTGGCAGAAATTGCTGCTTAGCAATAAGACCGCCTTTGTGTACGTAAATGTGTTATATGTTTCATTGTTAGTACCTATTTTCTATTTGTATTGATACATTTGTGTGCACAATAAAGTATATTTCTTCTTCTTCTTCTTCTTTCTCTAGAATATGATCTACCCCTAAAAATACAGAAATTTCCATTCCATATTGTCAAAATGGGCTGCTGATTACGATGGAGTTATCAAGAATCATCATTTGATGATGATTTTTTTAAAGTTAGGCATTATATTGTGGGCTACTTTTTAAGATTTATTAGTCCCCACAATTTTTTTACAATCAGTCATATTATATCAAGTCTTTAACGCCGTTGTCGAATACATAAAATGAGGTTTTGGTTTTAGACAAGACTTTTACTTTTATTTAGTAATCGGACTACTAAAAGAAAGATATTTTAGTGGTCCGATTACTTTACTAATTTAGCTACCACGACCCTTTTATTTTACAGGACAATGTAGGCACTTGTGATTCAGATATAATGTAGCTTTCAGTGGTGAAATATATTTATAATCGGTTCAGTACAAACTACGATGTTAGATATCTTTAAAATATTGTAAGGTAGAATGTTGACAAATTGGCAATTAAGCGTTGTTTTCTCGTTGCCTGGATTCTTTTCTTATTTTTTTTTTGCAAGTAGACAAACCAATTTCCAGAGAGGACGTTAGAAAACATTTGTCATTGTCACAGATTTATTCGTACATTAGTTTGCTTTTGGTGTGATTCACACTATTAGTGGGTAAAAAGACAACTTAAAAATTAATTCCTTAAAAGATATTTTATTTCTGGTGTTAGGGTTCCGAAGAAAAGGAGGAACCCTTAGAGTTTCATCATGTCCGTCTGTTTGTCCGCGGTTATACTCCGAGACTATGTATAAGTTCTAAAGAAATGTAATTCGGGATGCACGGGAGAAAAGTGATAGAAAAAATCTTGAAAAAACATTTTTTGGAGTAGCTCCCATACAAGTAATATGGGGTTTTCTTTTTGGCCAATACCCCAAAGTGTTAATATTTGTTTTTTAAGGATATTTTTTTGTTAGAGATATGTGTCCCCCCGCCCCCTCTGCTTTCCCAACGGTTAAATATGGACACGTGAAAAATATTATACAGCAGCAGAAATAGTAGTAGTAGTATATAATATAATGAAATTTAAAGGAAAACTATCAGAGCTGAGTAGGAAGTAAAAAATTAAAAGTTATAAGCTAACAACTAATAAAATGTACCTACTCAGCAAAGTAAAAATACATTTTTAGTGCATATTTGCATGCACATTTCGGCGTTTGATAGTGCATATAATCCGATATCAAGACTACGGATGGTGCGGAACCCTTCGTGCGCGAGTCCGAATCGCACTTGGCCGGTTATTGTTAGTGATGGCTTTTTTAGAGAATGAATTATTGACCTCGGAGTGTAACAGCAGTTACCGATAAGACATGTACATGTACACATACACTAATTATGTAAGTAATTATTTTATAAAATCGTTTATTGTTCAAAACATACTAATGTACAAAGCATGTGGTAAAAAAATATTTTTAAGTTAAAACTTCTTTGTGCTGGGCATTTTTCACTTCTGTCAGGATTTTTGAAGTGCCGCTGTTTTTTTACCATCATTTTAAGCTGATCTTACAAAACGTATTCGATTTGATGTACGTGTTATTCTTTTCAAAATACTCACCCTTGTAAAAATTAAACAATTATAAAAAAATCCAAGAGCTCCCGCTCACAGCTGTTTAAAATGGAAGCAGTGTTGTCGACTCTTGTGCTGTGTGTTACCGGTGGTACATTTCATATCCTCTATGAGAATATTTATAGGACTCGATAGTCGATAAAACTCTCCAACTTTGCTATAAAAGACATCTAAATCCATGAACATTTAGCACATATCTAAAACTGGAGAATAGCCTGCCTACACATGCTTGGAACACCACAGCGCTGTAAATATAGAGCACAATGAATATTCAAGTAATGTTGTGACATGGCATAAATTTAACCGACCTAAACTAGATTATATCTCACCTAGGTATTATACAGAGCCCAGCTACTGTTTTATCCGTGTTTCATTATGTTGGAAATTTGTATGTCAGGAAGTGGTTTGGTTAAAGCGGAATTAGTATCATAGTGCGCTTTCAATTTGCGTTTCAGGCTGTGTTAAAATATGCAAGGGTTGTTTTGTAGTTGAAATTGAGACGGCTCGGAGGGAAGATCACTCGCTTACATGATAGCGACTTATGTGTTTCCAGTGGCCCATCACAGAGAGATCTGCATAGTTATAACGCTGATGCATATGAGTCTGTAAAAAAAAACTTTTGCTTGTTAACTTATCAATGAGGTTGTAGTAGTTTTAGTAGTAGGTAATATACTATCGCTCTACGACCAGTGGAAACGGAGTTATTTGTGCTGCCGCGCGGCGCTGTTATGTTGTTCTAATGTCATATTTTTTTTCTCAATTAAAATTTTACAATAAAGCTATTTGTTATTAATATTATTATTATTACTATACTATTTGTAGTATTTCATTTAGTTATCGAATAAGCCCTTGATTTGACAGCCAAATGCAAACATAATCAAATCAAAAACCAAACATAACAATTCATGGCAACAGGACAATAAAATACAACATATTTGCATTAATTGTCTTAACTAAATTATGTATATATTAATACATAAAGCAAAAACTTCGGGTAGATTTTTATGAAAATTGCGCGGACGGAGGAGGGACGAGGGAGGAAGAGAAGTGCAGAACGCTAATACTTTTTATTGATATTGTTTATAAAGTACATATCTTCGGGGGTCACTAGTTATTATTAATATTCAGGGACTTTTAATAACTTGTGACATCAGGCTATCTCTCATTTCAGTCCACAAGAGAAATCGTATTTGTTAAATAAATAAACCGAGATAAAATTCATTGAAATGTATTGCAATCGATATTATTAGCGATAACTTAAGATCTCACTAATTTTACGTTGATTTTTAGATGTTGTTATTGCTTACTGCCAAAACCTAAATAAAACTGTTTCTGTCCTTGAATTTTTAACAAAATATCGTTTAAATGTTCTTGGCATTTCGTTATTTAATGTAATTTTTAAAAAAGGCTCAATTTACAATTACATATGAACATAGTAGTTTTTATTTCGACCCTCAAATGAACACCCAAAAGGAATTTCAGCGAGGAATCGCTTTGGTAGTGAACTTTTGAATTTTTCTCTTTCACACAAAGGCAAGGTAAAACCCGGCCACATAGTTTCATGCAGCTGTACACCAACTTTAGAGCACAAAGGTACTGCGATTCTATGTTTGGAAACTAATTTTAAAAGTCGGCACCGAAATAAGAAGTAAAAGTGCATATAATATCATTCACAATTCAACACGAGCAAGGCTTTCTACACGATGAAACTTACAACAAAACTATTTTTACGGTAAAAACTAAAACAGAACCATTTTCATGGCTTTTCGCAGTTAACTTGAATACTAGTGGGTCCCACGGTTTCATTCGAATAACATTCGACCCTTACCTCCTTTTTTTCAGTAGTTTCAGCTATGCATTGTATCTTTATCAATAACGCCAGTCAGCCAATGAGTTATCTACGTTAAGATTTCTCAAGTAGTGTATTCTGATGAGAGTCATATGTATTAGTTTAAAGAATCATTGTCGGAGTTGTCGAAAAGCTATCAAAAGGCTCCCTTTTGATGGCTTTCGACAACTCCGTTTCTATCACTAACCGTTTAAACTTTTTCAATTGAATTATATATCATTTTATACTTCTTGATCACTTAAATATATCATTGTGAAGCGGATCTTTTTAAGTTCTTATATAATACCTCAAGATAGTTACAAATATTGTAAGGACTATGTTGATAATGATGAACAATCTCAACAAATTTCTTGACATAGCTGTTACAATCTTAGAATCCCTTGTCGCTAACAGTTATATTTTCCCGTTGCATTTGTCGAGTGCAATATTTTCATTGCTACAAGACACTAAGAGTTAGATTAGCTTCTTGTCTGACACCCATTTTCTTGGAAAAATGTTTCGCTCCGCTTCATTAAAGATATAGAGGAAAGTTTGTAAGTGAATTTCCGTTGCATTCGCGGATACACGAGGGAGGTCGCCATGTAAAAGTACAAGTAGAACAAATACAGAAGGTTTGGCTGTGTGTATTGTTTGTGAAGCCCCATGCCGACTTAGTTAGAATTACATAAAATACTAGCTGTACTCTGCGTGCGTTGCTGCGCGTGGCGGCACCTGTCGAAAATTGGTCGTACCAACTCAGGAAACCTTCGTGGGCTTATGCACAGCAGCTTTGCTAATAGTAGTTTATGCAACTGTCATATAATGAAGGGTATTAAAACACGAGTGGAATTTTTGAAACGAGCGATAGCGAGTTTCAAAATAGTTAACAAGTGTTTTAATACCCGTGTTATATGCAGTTGCATACACTACTTTATCTTCACTAATAATAATAATAATAATAATAATAATAAGTTATTTATTTCTTTGAGCAAAACTTAAATGCCTAATACAATGTTTGGAGAAAACCCTATAAGTAAATAAATACCTGTAGTGGGATTCTCCGCTCTTCCACAGGACACAAACACTTGATTAAGTTATGGTACAAACATTAAGATTATCTTAATAACACTTGTCCACACCGGTATTAACACTAAAACTTGCTAAAACATATTCAAGTTGTTATACTTAATATTAAACACAAAACTTTGTTGTTTACTCTAATACAATATATCAATATTTTGTAATATTTAACTTTACAGTATCTCGTCTGTTCAACTTTTATATAATAATATGTATTTATTTTATAATATTAATCATATTAATTCTAAAACTATTTGATTTTCGCTAATACTGAATAATAGAATTAGTCAAGTCAGACCGGCGACTGTTTGACCGACGTGGCGACGACTGCTTTACCGACGATTTAAAATGTAATGTTCTTTGAAGATAAATATTTTTATTAAATACTTTAATTTCATTGCAAAAATTGCGGCGCGTAAATATATACTTTTTATAATTCAATGTTAATAAAATACTAGCTTCAATGTTGAAATATAATTTGAAAAAATCACATGACTTTACTTTTAAATTTCTAAACAGTAGATTATTCGTTGTCTGTGGCGTCTATGTTTGCTTTCATGTTTTTGTAGAGCTTTGTCTCTTTCTCGCAAATCCTTTGCAAGCTGGCATTGAACCAATGACAGTGCAGCTGCAGCGCGCGGCCAATCAGGAGCGAGCGCGCGCTGGTAAGAATTTTGAAATAAGGCTGTCTCATCATTCTCTCTCTCTCTCTCGCTCTCACACAGTGCTAAAATGAGATTTTTCGATATCGATTTGGATACTAAAATAAAATGTCAATTGAGTTTTTTGTTGTCTGAGCTATAACAGTAGTCATTATAAGTCAAGTATTGAAAACATAAGTAGAATGTTACAACATTAGTGTAGATAAAGATTATAACATGATCAAATGTATAGTTTACGATTGTATAAAGAACATACAGACACATTAATTTTATACCTAGTCTAGCCATAAGTTCTGTTACAAAGAAAAAAAATTAATTGCAAATAACATTTATTACTTTTATACACAAATATCCGGCCGCTGTTCGCGGTGGACGCGGTACGAACGCGCGCTGCCGAGAGCGCACCGACTTACTCGGCACTCACTATGCTAAATAGATTGCTAGCTTCGGATCCCACAGTCGACATGTTCACAACTAATACAAATCAATTCTGTAAATCATGCTACATGTATTTTGAAAATATTTTTAATACGCACTAATATTATTGTACTTACCTCACTATAGCTTGTAAAATTTTCTTCTCTGTACGTCTTGGTTTTTACTGTTAGTACAAAGAATTGTAAAATTTAATTATATAAATAAATAAATTAAAAATATAAATAGCTTCTTCGAAATGATCTCCGTTGGCTGCAATACAGTCCTTTAAACGTTGAAGCCAGTTATCATTAGACGCATGCACTCTTTCCATGGGGAAATTCTTCACTGCCAATCGTATGGATTGTTTTAAGGAATCCAAATCATCATTTCGGTTAGAGCAAGCTGTACTCTCTAAAACTGATCATAAATCATAATCCTGTGGATTATGGTCGGGACTAGGCGACTGCCAGTCTTCAGCCCTGATGAAGTCCAAGATGTTCGATTCCAACCGAGACTGCGTGGATTGAGCTTTATGACCCGGCGCTGGGTCTTGCTGGAAGGACCATACTTGGTTATTAAACATGGTGTTATTAAGGGGCTTGACTACCTTCTCAAGAATAGTATCTTAACACACTTGTGTCGATGTTTTGATACCTTTGCCCAAAAATATGTCTCAGTCACTCCTTCATAGCTAACACCCCACCAAACCATAATTGAAGTCGGAAAATGGCCACGTTGCACTCTGTCGACTAATTGGAAAGTGTTTTTAGCGCTTTGAGCATAAATACGATCAATTTTTTTGCTAAAATGTTGCTGAATTGTAAAAATATTCTTATCCGTAAACAACATTTTCTGTGACCTCCCTTTCCGTACCGCTTCAGTAGTTGTTTCGATTTTACCGCCCTATTCATCTTTAATTTATTACTTAAAAAATGACAAGTGCGTCTCTTATAGGCTGCAAGTCCTAAGTCATCTCCTAAAATACGTGACATGGTTCTAGGTGCTATTCTTATTTTTCCCGAGATAAAATCTTGCTTTCGGACAGGATTTCTTCGAATTCATTCCCTTACTGCTTTGACCATATTTTTTCTACGTACACAACGTGGATGGCCAGATCTTTTTCTGTCACAAACACAGAAAGTCTTATTGTACCTATTAATATCCCAGTACACATACATTTGACTAATACCAAGTAAATGGAAAGTTTTAAACATTGCCTTTGGCTTCATACCTACTTAGTGTAATGCAATCACAGCGATTATGTTAATTTTATCACCCCATTACATTTTAATATCGAAAAAATAAAACTGGCCAAGTGCGAGTCGGACTCGCGCACGAAGGGCTCCGTACCATTATCTACGAAAACGGGAGCTTATCTTTTGTATGGGAGCAAAAAAATCACGTTTATTGTATGGGGGCTCCCTTAAATATTTATATTATTTAATTTTTTAGTATTTGTTCTTATAGCGGCAACAGAAATACACCATCTGTGAAAATTTCAACTGTCTAACTATCATAGTTCATGAGATACAGCTTGGTGACAGACTGGCGGACGGACGTACGGACGGACGGACGGACGGCCATAGGAGCCTTAGTAATAGGGTCCGTTTTTACCCTTTGGGTAAGGAAACCTTAAAAAAAATTACAAAGTATTGGCGCCAAAATTAGAATACACATTGAACAATCGTATAAAAATGACAGATTCCAAATTCACATGTAATATTTTTTATTTTTAATTGTAACAGTATTTATGGCCAGACTAAGATTGATAGTATTATATTATGAGATATATATAGTAATCATTTGATACAAAAATGGGATTCATCTCGAGGTAGGATAGGTATTAATTTTACGTTCAATAGGAGATTTTTAAAAATCATATATTGAGTAAACATATTTTCGTTTCGTTTATGTTATCTATATATTTAGACTGTTTACTTTGTAATAAATAAAGTTATAGACAGGTAATTATTTAAATGTACCTACTGCGATCAGGAATCAGAATTTGTTTGCTTTTGAATAAAATTGAAAACCAACCAGAGATTTTATTCCAAAAATCCTAAAAAAATACGGAATATGGTTACCAAATGGTAAATATTATTCAGGCTGTATTTTTTAAGAATTGTTATTTTAATATTAAAATAAATAAATATCTGTGGTCTTTAAACACCACATTAGCCTAACTCCATGTTAAGTACCGTAAGGACTTGTGTTCGGGTACCTACTAGACAACGAAATATAATTAATATGTTTTTTTCTAATTTAAGAAATTTATATATAGAAATACATATAATATATAGACGAACATCTATGACCAAAGCGGGATTCGAACCCGCGACCCCTGGCGCAACATGCAACTATCCGAGCCCTGTACCTACCACTGCGCCAGCCTGGTCGTCATAATAAGTGATAGTCAGAATCTGAACATATAATAAAACAATAAAATTCGTAAATTGAATATATTTGCGAAAAACTAATTGGAAGCGATGTTAAAATAGTACACTTATCAATTATTTTTAAATTTTTTTGTTTGTCAGTTTGTCCGTTTGTCTGTTTGTCCGTGCTAATCTCCGAAACCACTGGACGGACTCGAATGAAAATTTTTGTGGTGTGTAGATACTAAGCCTGTTCAACATCTAATACACTGTTGTAAAAACTCTCTTTCCTACGGGAAATCGGAGTTTCGGCACACTACAAGCAAACAATAACAAATCACTTTGCTTATAATATTACTACGCTACGCAAACCAAGTCATGTGGTGCCTGCACCAGCTATTAGTAATAAATGTAATTACCTACAATCATCTAAAAAGAAACATTTTATATAAATATTTTTTAAATTGTCATATTTGATCCAACCAATTAAATTGTGAACTATGTAAACAGGCGGATGTTGATACAGAAGTAACTGGTTTACTGACAAAAACTAAAGACAAATTCACAAAAAGCCCCCTCAAATGCGGAACAGTTCCACAATTTCACCCAGTTTCAGTGGCGCACGTATTCCGAGGCTCGCAACTGTTTCTGAATTCAACTCGCCTTTCAAATGCTGTGTTTGACGCTTAAACACGCCGCATTGACGATTAAAGGGAACTTTGATGCGCGGCGCGGAATGTGTTTGCTTTAACAAAAAAGTGGCGTGATATTATCTGCGACGAGTTGGACGGATTACATCGTGATAAATCCGTTTAATCTTGGAGTTAACTGTTTAAGAAAAAGTTGAAAGTCCGCGGTATTGGTATGTGAAACAGTAACGTCGGTGTTACGTTACTGTTTCTGTGTGTGTACTGTTATATTTTATCTCGCAATGTTTCTTACTCATGCGCAGTTTTCACATCATAATCGAAATTACTTTAGGCATTTTATCCCTTAATTGTAAAATAAACGATAGCTAAAAACAAAACCTATTCCTAATAGTAAGTTAGTACTTGTTGCAGCTGAATCACTAACGAATTGTGCTGGAAGAATCCAGAGCTACCTCCTGTTCAAACTTTACATCTGCTGCAATTGAATGATAGCTATGCTATCGCGTTTCGCGTTTTTGAGTAGCCCGTGGCCCATAGAAAAAGAGGAGAAAGTAAGAGCAACGCGTGAGCCTAACATCACGCTAGTAATAAACAAAAAAAACGGCCAAGTGCCAGTCGGACTCGCATAGCGAGGGTTCCGTACGATTGAAAGGTATAGGGAAACATTTATACCAGAAAATAAAAAAAAAAACTTGGTTTTTCATAACATTTGTTTGTATGAACGACAAAGTTAAGTTTCCGATTTTTGAAAATGTATTATTTCTTAAAAAGTAATAATGATATCTCGCTCAAATCATTTTTGTTGGTAGTTTTCATTGAGATCTATAATATTTATAGTTTTTAGATTTCCCACTCTATTATTTAAAGGGCGGGGGGGGGG
>LUGF01042317.1:178621-189982 GCA_001625245.1 Calycopis cecrops
ATAGTAGTTCCGGGAGGCACCTTTCGCTCACATGATACCGGCATAAAGTGCGTATCCATCCATCTATGTTGGCGCGTTTTGTGTGGTTTCTGAAAAGGCCTACGAGAGAAGACAAGGGAAAAACCACATCTTTGTAACAATCATGAGTGAGTGACTTTCATAATACAACTTTTTTCTAAAAAGTTATGTCTAGACATAGAGTACTTAACAAATCAATACAAACCATCCCTAACATAATAGGATAGCTATATTTTATCCAAGAGTTTCCATGATCCCCATCCAGCTACAACAACAGACTTTGATAGTCATCCAATTATCCAATAATTGTAAATACAAATCAAACACGCTCCGATTCGATGTCATTGAAATAATAATAAGAGACAGTAGTCGCATCTAGTAAGAAGCCACGGTGGATGCATGTGAGAGGAGAAAGGAGGGCAGCGCAGCCTCTATGCGAATGTATGTGGGCGTTGGTAGTCATGAAAATGGATCCGACTGCTTTTCCGATGATCCGACCCTATACCGTAAAAATATACCTTACCAATTGTAAACATATTTTCATTACATACGCTACATTTCTTTCAAAAGTTTTTTTCTTTCAAAAAAAGAACAACTATCAGTGTGGAAAAATCCTTTATCTATAAATAAGGACATTATTCCCAATTTTCGAGATGTAATAATTATTTTGAAAAGTCAGTTTTTAAAAGAACGGTCAGAATGTTAGATTATGTTGAGAGACAAAAATTTTAAAGGAGGATATCATGTAAATATAACAATTATGAACCTATGGACTATAATAGTATTTTTACATTTTAATGTTGTCATTTTAACGAAAACTTGTAGACGCATATCTTTCATAAAAAGTTAGCTTACACTTTACAGTGTTATAATGATGAGTGTTGGTTTAATTAAAGTAAAATTAAAAAAAAAATTGAGAACGAAACTACTTTAGATACGTTATACTTTAGGACAACTTTAGATTTAAAATCGATGAAACGATCTCCATGTGCCTACATGTAGATAGCGCCCCTGCCGTAAGTACCACATCCGCTATATTTCCCTGTAAAGGTATTTCATTAAATTTCCTCAAAAGCTCCTCACATTTTGCGCAGACGAATAATTCTCAGGTAATATCCGGCGGCGATGCATTTGCGCTGTTAATAATAGATATTAACTGCAGATGTGGTTTATCTCGACTGTCTGCAGGAATTGTGATTATGTGGCAGTTTGTGGGTGTTTAACGATGTTCGGGGGAGTTATTCATGGTTTATTGCGTAGTATATACTGCAAGAAGTAATGCTGTTACTACATACATGTGAATTGGTCGGTAGGCATGAAGTAGGTGAACAAATTCAGAATATAACACACGTAGGTAAAATCAACCTCAAATTCTTCTGAGTTATTTACATAGATCTAAATGGAAGTCGATGATCATAATAGTGTCAAAGTCCACAATATATAGCAATGAAACAAAATACATTTAGATGAATACAAATAAAACCTTCTTCGGTTACAGAGCTGTTGCAGTGTTGAACTCTTTTATGCAACGCGCAGCAATATGGCAGCCATGGTGTAACAGCATTTTCAAATGTATCACAAATAATGAAACCCCATTTATCAAAGTCCAGCGATAATCTAGGCTATTATTGCACATGACTTTTGCGGAACTCTTTCGCCAAATCAGTACAAAATATAGGTACGTTAGTAAAAATACATATCGTCTTTCAAATTAGGCGCTCTGTATTCAAATCTCCTGAATAGTGTATTCCATTTTTGAATGTGAAAAGTTAAATTTAGAAAATAAAAATAAAAAACTTTTTTATTTTCCATTTGCACATTGTACTTTTGGTGCCCGACATCCATACATAACAATGATAACAATATTGACTACTGGCTGAAGCATACAAAATGTATGTATGCGCATTGTGTGATATAGGATAAATTTATACATCATAACTTTTTAATATCGACTTTGGACTATGCTTTCTTTTTTAACGATTATAGTTGCGACTGTAAGATAACACGTTACTTTCATCTTTAATAATACCGAAATGAAACCAGGTAATATGATTTGGTTTATCTAATACCAAGGTTGAGTTTGGTCGAGTCCTAAAAGATTGGGAATTTTCCATGCAGAAGTCCAAGTTGCAAGTAGCAAATAATCAGTCTCATTAATCCCAGTTCGTGCCGTTCCTTGAAAACTTCCCTAATCTACCTAGAATGACCTTGTAATGATCATATTTAATTAGCAAAAAACATTAAATATCTGAAAAAATTACAAAATTGTTCGATGCTTTGTAATGAACTATATTATGTTGTGCCACGAAGAAGCGTGAGATCAAATACCATCTTTTATTTAGACTTTTTCAGATCCGATTATACGAAAAATAATGTGTTGACAAGAGTGTGTGCGATTATTAATGATATGAATATTGATTTGAGATTTATAAATCGGCGAGAAATGAATCTTGTCATAGACAATCTAATTTTGAAATTTGAATAATGAGCTATATTGTTGATGCGACTTTAATATTTGAATTATATGTAAATTAGAAAGTGGACGTAAGTCCGTTATGTTTCGAAAATAAAATAAAATAAAATAATAAAAACAAGCGTTTCCACCTTTTTAGATATTCAATAAAAAGTATATAAAATATAAGGAAAACATGGTTATTTATTTATGAATACTTCTAAGAATCGTCGTGACTTTGTAAATTTGCTTCCAAGGGCATATTGTCTGTAACTTTCCGCGATATCTTTTAAATGAGACTTATGTTGTTTACATTTGTTTCATTAAAATTATTATAACACGATAATATATTTACAGAAGCATAACAAGTTCCCATACATTGTTTATCCTGACATCGATTAAAACGTCTTAAAATGAAAAACGTGTTTAAGTGTTAGGAGACGCTTTATGAAACTGGTTTTTGGTACAGGGGGAAACGAGCATTGGAGCTATTTTCATGACTACCGACGTCTATCGACACCAGCATGCCATGCGAAAGCAGTTTACTTTGCTGCCATTATTTTTACTTAGGCCAATAAAAAGAATAGCGTTGCATATGACGACGTAAAAAAACCATATTCTTTAATCTGTCAATTGTCAGTAGCGATGAAAGATTTTGTCTATTAAACTACTAACAATACATTTAAAGGAGACTTTAGCAACTAGCAATCCCGCGAAGATCTAAATTCGATCATAGTGAATTTTTTTGTAATTAAAAACTAAATATCATAATATGAGATGTTATGACATTGTAACTCAGGTAAGTTTAAGAAGAATTTTCAATACTTGCAAAAGACACATAGAAACTTCATCAATACGTGTACCTATATTATATGTATGCATGGTAGTGTGTATAAAGTTTTATTTATTAAATTAAAGTACTTTATATACATTATTATTAAAATATATTAGAGTTCTGAACTTCTCTTACACTTTAACTACATATAAGTGAGCTATATTTCATACTTTTCCATCCGCGCAATTTTCGTAAAAATGCTTCTAAAGTGTTTGCTTCACGTATTAATATATAGATAACCTTGGGAAAAAATGCCTTACGGTTTTTCTAGACCTAAAAAAATCTTTTGACACTGTATCGGTCCCCATCCTAATAAATAGGCTGGAGAGTATAGGTGTTAGAGGTATCCCATTGGCATTGTTTAGCAATTACCTGAATGAGAGAAAACAAATGGTGAAGATAGGAAAGTATATTAGTGGTGACCTGGAAGTTACGCATGGCGTTCCACAGGGGAGTGTACTTGGCCCAACGTTATTCCTCATTTACATAAATAGCCTTTGTAATATACATATAGAACAAGGTAGTCCAGTCCTATGCCGCCGACACTGCGGTTGTATTTGTGGGAAATAAATGGGACGAAGTCCGCAAGCCTTTAAAAATTTCAGATTGGTTAAATAGTAATTTACTAACATTAAAAAATAAAAACAAACTACATTTGCTTCACTAAACGCAATAATACATAGCCCGTTAATCTTAATATCAAAATCCATACTTGTGGTAGATCTCCGCAGCCGAGGAACTGTACTTGTTGCAGCATTACACAAGTTTCTAATACTAAATACCTGGGAGTCGTAGTCGACCAGCGTCTGTCATGGCATACACACACTGAACTCATACAAACAGGCTCAGAAAGATGATTTGGATGTTTAAGACCTTACGTCACGTGGCTTCCTACACATTAATACGCCGTATATATGAGTCACTGGCCAAATCAGTACTAGTCTACTGCATTCCGATATAGGGAGGCGCAGCGGAAACAAAGTTTCTGGAACTAGAGAGAGCCCTATTAAAGGTCATACTGTTTATTGTTCAAGCCTTATAAATTTCCAACGGAAACATTTTACACAACATGCGACTTGTTGTCGGTTAGAAAACTCTTCATATCGCATACTGTTCTTAAGTAACACAAAACTGTATCATAATGATACACAAAATTTAATAGTCTTAATGGAAGAAGAGAAGAGAAAGAGAAGAGAAGTGAGGTCCCGCTTTTGTTTTTTCGCAAGTCATATGCCACGCGGTGACCAAGAAATATGTTTATAGCATGGGACAAAGTAATTTTAACTAATTATTTTTTATTCTTTTTTATTTCATAAATCGAATGTATTAATGATTCTGAACCAAACCTAAAAATTTGGTTGGTGGCCAAAAATAATCCTGTTTATTACAGTTTTATTTATTATTTTATCTACACTAATGTTGTAACATTCTACTTATGTTTCCAATACTTGACTTATAATGACTACTGTTATAGCTCAGACAACAAAAAACTCAATTTGACATTATGTTATATTATCCAAATCGATATCGTAAAATCTCATTATAACACTGTGTGAGAGCGAGAGAGAGAGAGTGAGTGGTGAGACAGCCTTATGTCAAAATCCTAACAGCGCGCGTTCGCTCCTGATTGGCCCTGTGTGGCTGCAGCTGCGCTCTCATTGGTTCAATGCCAGCTTGCAAAGGATTTGCGAGAAAGAGACAAAGCTCTACAAAAACATGAAAGCAAACATGGACGCCACAGACAACGAATAATCTACTGTTTAGTAGAAATTTAAAAGTAAAGTCATGTGATTTTTTCACATTATATTTCAACATTGAAGCTAGTATTTTATTAACATTGAATTATAAAAAGTATATATTTACGCGCCGCAATTTTTGCAATGAAATTAAAGTATTTAATAAAAATATTTATCTTCAAAGAACATTACATTTTAAATCGTCGGTAAAGCAGTCGTCGCCACGTCGGTCAAACAGTCGCCGGTCTGACTTGACTAATTCTATCAGTATTTGCGAAAATCAAATAGTTTTAGAATTAATATGATTAATATTATAAAATAAATACATATTATTATATAAAAGTTGAACAGACGAGATACTGTAAAGTTAAATATTACAAAATATTGATATATTGTATTAGAGTAAACAACAAAGTTTTGTGTTTAATATTAAGTATAACAACTTGAATATGTTTTAGCAAGTTTTAGTGTTAATACCGGTGTGGACAAGTGTTATTAAGATAATCTTAATGTTTGTACCATAACTTAATCAAGTGTTTGTGTCCTGTGGAAGAGCGGAGAATCCCACTACAGGTATTTATTTACTTATAGGGTTTTCTCCAAACATTGTATTAGGCATTTAAGTTTTGCTCAAAGAAATAAATAACTTATTATTATTGTTATTATTAGTGAAGATAAAGTAGTGTATGCAACTGCATATAACACGGGTATTAAAACACTTGTTAACTATTTTGAAACTCGCTTTCGCTCGTTTCAAAAAATCCACTCGTGTTTTAATACCCTTCATTATATGACAGTTGCATAAACTACTATACTAATCTACAGTCATTAAGTATTCATATTTTAATTTACTTCAAGTAATAAAATAAACCACATTTATCCAAAATATACAAAGAAACAAATTGGTTTTTATTGGCAATAGTTATGAAAGAAAGTTAAGAATCGGAAGTAATTGAAATCTCTAATAATATCTCGGTCTCGAAACAAAAACTAATATGCTTAAACTATGTAATATGAGAGTGAGATATAGGTACTGACTATATCTCATGTTCTTAGACATCAAAAACGTGTGGAGTAAATCTTGCCATGATTCTTTGCACATTATACAGGGTTAAATGTAATTAGCGCAAGACTTCTTGCAGGCAGCATGTCTACATCAATACCAACAACATTTGTTCTACGACTTTTTACGAATCTAGATAAATAGCACAAAAAAAAATAAAAACATAAAATGTTTGCACCCTCTGTTATTTCTTACTCTGTATCTTGTAAGAATGACGCACGGGAGCCCCTATCTTGCCGCGCGCGTTTCCCGCTCTATTTTCTTAGCCGCACGCAGACTAAATGATAGTTCAGAGGCAATATATTAATTTTGTATGGGAATATAAAAATTTTTAAAAACTATTAATTTTCAAAAGTCGTAGAACAAATGTTGTTGGCATTGATGTAGACATGCTGCCTGCAAGAAGTCTTGCGTTAATTACATTTAACCCTGTATACTAACACTTATATTTTTCATAGTATTAGAGTTGAAACGAGCAGTCGGAGCCATTTTTATGACTACCAACGCCCCTAGACATACGCATAGAGGTAATTGTACAGTTGTGTTGCCCTCTTTCCTGTATTATAACTCTTTTAATATTGCTGAACATGAACATCTTTAAATATAAAAATTATTGTTTGTCTGTATGTTCTTTACAGAATAGTAAACTATACATTTAATCATGTGATCTTTCGCAAAGTTATTGTGCATGAGCCCGCGAACGTACGGCACGACTACGGTAGCATTTGCATTATGTAAATATCTGACAGTAAACTAATATAATGAATATGTAGCGGTGTTCAGCGTTACGCTCGGACAGTTACTGTCTCACACGACGCGCCTCTTACGTTTCTTAAGCAATA
This sequence comes from Calycopis cecrops, assembly GCA_001625245.1. Taxonomy (NCBI): domain Eukaryota; kingdom Metazoa; phylum Arthropoda; class Insecta; order Lepidoptera; family Lycaenidae; genus Calycopis; species Calycopis cecrops. The sequence goes on from LUGF01042317.1 coordinate 185,568, forward strand.
ATGTTCATAAAAATCTTACCCTCGATAGAAATAAATTAATGTCTTGGTGGTAGTAAAATGTAGAACAACACAAGTAAGTCGAAGGTACGGTTAACGATGATAAAGAGGTTCTCTACATGTTCAAACATGAGTGTTACGGCACTGATAATAAATTAACTGAATTGACTAAACGCGCCCATTAATTAAGATGAATGCGGTCTGTAACTTGTATCACCTTCGTCGCCATAGATACATTTCATTTCCCTAAGTGGAACGAAATTTAACCCTCGAGAAGCAAGGGAGTTGCCACCTGATTGAACCCGTGATTTCAATTTATACAATTATACTGTGGGAATGTTGACATCGAGAACGTATAAAGAGGGAGAGTACTAAAGAATGAACTTATAAAACGTAGTTTGAGAATTATAACCTGCGTTAAAGTGTAAGATAATTGTACATTATGTTGAATGCCTTCTAGTTTGTACAAGGTATCTAAAGAAAATCTAACATAATATCTTTAGCTAAACTATAACGGGTTTTCATTTGAGTGTATAACTTTAAAGATTTATCGAAAAATATTTTTTTTGTATTTTTTGTGTTTTTTTATGGTATAGTGGGGGGGGGGGGGTAAACGTGCAGTCGAAGCCATTTTCACGCTAACCGATACCCATAGACATCCGCATAGAGGCTATACAGATGAGCTGCCCTCCTTTCTCCGCCAACCTCCATAGGTCACCGGCTACTTTTACACGGCACGAAACGCAACAGCACAGCTGACACTTTACGACGGTCGCGTGTAAGCGAGAGGTACTCCGGTCGTGCCGGCGCAATTCGGCTGCAGCATGCATGTAGTGTGACACTACATCTTACTAATTATAAGAGAATAGAAAAACTGGTATGTACTTGATATATTCATCACTCATAACCCATTCATCCATTATTTGTTACACTTGTAATAATATACAAGTTAATATTAGTTATTAGCGGAGCCCCATGTAACATGTCCCAAGAAAACCGTTTCTTTGTTTTTAATATAAGACTTATTTTTTCGTTCTGTGCCAAAATTCAAACATGTTCGTTTTGTTATTTGTGTGTAAAAACGTTCGCATTTATGAGATAATTAGGACAGTTACTTAATTTAAGGCGCCTGATCTACGGACAGGCTAATATAAGAAAATTGTTGCAACATATTTTGTAGTCTAAAACCTTACCAGCCCATCTATTAAGAGACTATAACAGTGTGACCGTCGTACTGTCACAAGCCTCGCGTGACACTGACCGCGTTACCAATTTATATCACTTAGATATTCCCACGGAACAACTACATTTTCCAATTGGATCCAATAATTGATAGTTTTCACTCTCAAATAAATTAGGACGGAATATCTGATGATTAACAGCGCAACGAGCACTGAATCCACTGCGGTTTGGAACGGTGAAATGCCTCTTACTATTTAAATAAAATTGATTCTAATCGTTTATATATAGAAACCTACATTTTACCTACATTCATTGGCTCCATGATATACATGTACTTAGTGCCAGTATTAGAATGAAGTGTTGACTGACCATTATTTTACCATGACTTTTTATTAATTTTCTTTATTAACAAAAAAAAATACTATTGAATAATATGATTTTTTTTTCATAAGGTTTCCAAATCTATTCAAGCGTCGAAAATTTTATAAATACTGCATCTGTTCTGAGTTTTGGACTTGGATTCTTTTCCTAGTATGTTACGAGAGAGTTACTATTAACATAAAGGGCCGCATCTAAATAACAAAGTACTCACAACGAAGGTTGTGTACTTTGTTATTTAGATACGTGTTAACTATTTCCATTATGTGTGTGTATTTTTATCAAGTGACCATAGAAATATTGAAACGTGTCTCAAATCTGCATCGTTAGTTTTGAAGCAATACAATTTTGCGGCCAACCGCAGATTGTGAGCAAATTTTCGATACAGCAGAATCTGCGTTCGTGGCTTCGTTTGCGGTTCCGTTGTTTATTTCAAGCCGCGCGCGGCTAAGCAAGGTTGATTCTTTAATTAGTTACCAACTAGCGTTCATTTATAAGGCAGGTCCAACTTCAAGACGCTGAATAAGGAAAATATTAATTCATAGCTGGTAACTTTGTAGGGGAAAGCCTTGGATCCGTAAGATGACTATCGAGAAAAATAAACCTTATTGTAATCACTTGCCTTCTTTTTTGTATTTAAAAACTATATCAAAAAGTAAAAATACATTCTATCAACTGTATTTAAAAATATTTTCATGAAAACTTTTGCATTTTTTAAAAATGGATATGACAAATTTTAACTAAGATAAAAATATTACGAACTATGGAACAGTTTTAATAGTATTAATGGAATAAAGCCCTAACATTTCCACGTACCATTTTTGCTAATGGCTTTTAAATTTTTTTGTCACTCAGTCCGCGTGGGTCGCGTAAAAGGTTGTTAAAAGGTAGCCCTAATCAATCCTACCTAATCAATATTAACGACAGTAATTCTACACGTATAGTCGCCATTTTGCGGTGAATACAGAAATTCACCGTGACTATTCAAAGATGTTTGGATCAGTTAGTGACTAATAATTGTCGGATTGGTTCAGTTTTTGCTAATGAATAATAAATATATAATACTGAATTTTATGACTCCTGTTGCCCATGCGTAAAGGCATGTTGCCCTCCTTTCTTTTTCCTTTTAAATGGTCTACAAGAATTTCATATACTGGCCAAAATGGTAACATTTGAGCGCTGTGTAAGTCACCGGCCGTGCCGGCTTAGTTCTAATACGGCAGGGCATTACCTGTTACAAAAATCATTGTACTTAGTAGGATTCTGGTTTAACTATTTAGGCACGAAACTAAAAATAAATATAATAAATAGCTCGGTTTTTATCTTAAAAGTTGCTCATGACTTTTTTGTGGCGTGGATTGATAAAATGTTTTAACATGAAACACATGGCTGCTTTTAAATTTAATTCTAAATATAAATCTGTGCATCAAACTTTTTATTTGACATTAATTTCATCTAAGATCTTTGTGTGTTGCGCATACAAATATTATAGTAGGTAGATTTACTGGAGTAAATCTTATACATTGTTACACTACCTCTGAAATGCGGTCGAATCGAATTACCTCTCACTTCATATCGGCGTCAATCGTTTTTGTTCGTTGTTGTTTCGTTTGGTTTGTAAAAGATCAGACATCTCATTGTGCGATATGTAATGAATGAAGGCAATGCACCTGAGTAGCTGTGTGGACTTTAATGGACGTCTGCCCTCATTGTATGATATTACTAACGTAAGTAGTAACAACTCACTGTCTGCCCTTAATATTATCCCTTAATGCTATAAAAATATGAAGAATGGCCATAATTTTTAATAGTAGCTAGATACATTTGTGACAACATGAGTCGTGACCAAGGATTAAAATATCGCAAGGTAAATTTTTGCCGTGCAATATTTTGTGGCGACATTAATCCTGGTCGCAAATAACATAAATATAAAATGGCGCCATGCCAATACTCGGCGACGGGAATAAGAGAGTGTAATGGTGTATAAAATAAGTCAAGTAGAATGTGGTATTATTTTCTTACACTCTTTCAAAGTACATGTTATTGTATATATTTCTTGCACTCTTTTAAAATAGTTGTTTTAAGTAAATCATCTTAAGACAATATTCAGTCTGAAATGCTTTACCTTATCCACCACACACAATGCGTATTGTAGTATAACCAGGTGTGAGTCGATCTACAAGCTAGTCAACTACAGATTTAATGAAAAATGGTCTCGGTGGTCATTGGAAGAGTTTTGGTAGAAATGGTCAGATTAACTGCTCCATCGGTATTGATGATAACTTGAAATGCTATTCAACTTAGGTAAAGTTAATTATTGATTTATAGACATACTATGTCCTGCTGAATCCCGTCACTCCGTTTTATATTTATTCCAAGGAAATCAATATTTTTTCAATACAATTCAACACAAATAAGCAAACGCGGACACTAGTGACTACCAGCATTAATCAACATCCGCAAATAGAGGTAAGTTGCTACTTGTTAAATTTCCCTGTCTCTCTCTTCCCAATCTTTTCCCAAACACACACTGCCTAGCGACACCTGCCCCGTCGTGCCGGTATAGTTTATGTGCAATTCATATAACTACCTCCCACTATTGTTATTCAGATTTTTTCATATTTGGGATTCTGGAGATGTGATGATGATGGTCAAATCCCCGACGGTTTGACCTGTTATAATTATACCGCGCCATTCCGATCTCCGATATTAAAGATATCGGCGCCCGATTTACATAATATCGTCCGAATTCTTTTATGTAAATACGGACTTTTTGCGATCATCTCGGGCGATATTATAAAAGGATTTGGGATGATTGATACGAGTTGGATTTGGTGTCGTGTGATTTATGAGATAGT
>LUGF01042317.1:228946-239320 GCA_001625245.1 Calycopis cecrops
CTAAAAATTTTTTTAAAATATTTGTTTCGTATCTGTATTAATAACATGTTAAGTCGCCTAAGGATTCTATGAACAATTTCTTAGCCCGTGTTCTTTGGCATCCAGGTAGATGTTACGACGTAGGCATCCGCTAAGAAAGGATTTTTAGAAATTCAACCCCTAAGGGGGTAAAATAGGGTGTTGAAGTTTATATGGATTTCGTAGAAATTAAGCGCGGGTGAAACCGCGGGGCACAGCTAGTATTAAAATATATATATAATAAATAAGTCATTTTAATGGATTTTATCGAAGTTTATATTTTAAGTATTTTATATCATCTTTCCTTTTGAAACGTCGGGATTGTTAAACATTTAAGTAAATCCCGATAAAATCAGTTAAACCAGTTTTATTATAAATAAGTAATTTTAACGGATTTATTGCGGTTTATTTAAGTATTTTATCTACACTAATGTTGTAACATTCTAATTATGTTTCCAATACTTGACTTATAATGACTACTGTTATAGCTCAGACTACAAAAAACTCAATTTAAGCAATTTGACATGTTGTTATAATATCCAAATCGATATCGTAAAATCTCATTATAACACTGTGTGAGAGCGAGAGGGAGAGAAAAATGGTGAGAGAGACGTATGTCAAAATCCTTAACGTTTCGCAATGTTTGATTAATTGATTAATTGCATTAGTGAACATAAATTAGTGTATGCAACTGCATATAACACGGGTATTAAAACACTCGTTAGGTACTATTTTGAAACTCGCGTTCGCTCGTTTCAAAAAGTCAAACTCGTGTTTTAATACCCTTCTTTATATGACAGTTGCATAAACTACTATTATATCACCTTTCCTTTTGAAACGTCGAGACTGTAACAATTTGTTACAATGTGTAACATTCGCGTAAACTTATGAAGTCATTATAGGTTTTATTTTATTTCGATTATAACAGCCATGACAACGCAGGCCAATCAATTGTATAGGTAGATAGCTATTTTCATATTAATTTCTATTGTTCATATTCTATGCAACGATTTTTTCTACAATATTTAATAGAAAATTCTCGTGAAAGTAATGACACTTATGTGAATTAAATCGTAAGACTTGCGTTTCTTCATCTAGATAAATAAAAAAACGCTTACCTATAAGTGTTTACAATAAGTGGAATATCTTAAATCAAATATAATAAAAGCTTTATATATTACTAGCTGCGCCCCGCGGCTTCGCCCGCGTAAATTTCGATATCGTGGAAAATCATTCCATGGCATCCCTCAGGAACATTTTTTCGGGATAAAAGCTATCCTATGTTACTTCTAATACCTCCAAGAACATGTGTACAAAATTTCATGATGATCGGTTGAGCAGTTTTCGCGTGAAAGGGTAACAAACAAACTTACATTCGCATTTATAATATTAGTATGATTGTCCATATTATGAATCTTTCTAAATGTACATCCAAGGAAGTCTAAGATAAAAAATGGACTCCCTACTTTACCACTAACACTCCCTCCAGACTGGTATTAGAAATTGAAGAATTCCAATAACACTACTGGTAAGGCGCACCCGGGCCTCCATCCCGGGACTCCATCCCGGGACAACAAAGTCTGTGGTTGAACATTCTTCGCACTACACTTTAACGCCGCGTATACAAAGTAATGGAATCTACGATTCAAAAGCAATATAAAGTGAATATTTATAGTATTAACTTTACATTATAATTCGTAAACGGAAGATACTTTCAATATTGAACTTCTAGTGCGTTGGACATGAGGCTATTTTATTTATTCACATGTTTTTTGAATAATACATCAGTCAAGGGGTGTGGTAACTCTAGTGGGACCACGCGTGTTTTTTAGATTATTATTTCAAAATTAGGTCAACTTATATTGTTATATGAGTACTGTCATCATAGGTACGACAACTGTTTACTTTAGTTTTTTTATAGTAAACGAGCAGCTAGACCACCTGATGTTAAGTGTTTTCCAACGCCCACAGACATCCGCAACACGAGAGGCCTGACAGATGCGTTGCAGACCTTTGAGAGAATTATGCTATTGAAGTGGTTTAATAAGCCGCCACGAATTTTAAACTAGTATGAAGCGTTTGTGGTGTTACGAATCTTACGACTTTATTTCGATTTAGCACACCGCTCGTGACGGTTGGTATTTCTAGGTCGCCAGAAGGGACAGCGGCCATTTGTATTATCAGCTCGAGAGAAAAGTTAAATTTGTCTTGGAACCTGCATTGAATTCAAACAGAAGATAGCTGATTGAGTGGAAGGTTATTTAGAGTTGTAAAATTATGTAACTATGATTGCTCTTGTAAAGATACCAGGTTAGTTCAGTCTCATAGCCGGCGAACACGTGGAAGTTACATAGAAGAAATTCTATCCACAAAACACTTCTGCATAAACACGGGCTTGGCTCACCACTCTTACCCACCGCTGCTACTTCTGTGTCACCAAGGCCATAACGACCCTTCGATATTCTTTTATTATTCTGTAAGAGGTAGTGCCACACTGAATGCTTGCATGCCGGCGAATTGGGCCGGCACGACCGGGGAGGTACCTCTCGCTTACACGAGACTGGCGTAAAGTGACAGCTGTGCTGTCGCGTTTCGTGCGGTGTGTAAGTAGCCGGTGGCCCATGGAAGTGGGATGAGAAAGGAGGGCAGCGCATCTGTATAGTCTCTATGTGGATGTTTGTGGGCGTCGGTAGCTCGTTTGCCCTCCTATATCATAAAAAAAAATGATCTCAAGGAGCCCGAGGGAAAAGCTAAAAAATGTCTTGGGACAAATTGTTTTAAGCTTTCACGATTTGTATTCATATTTGTATACTGTAAAAGGGACTTAACTGCGTTTTTATAAAATCGAAGTACTTACCTCGAGCGTCGAGGTAAATACTTCGATTTTATAAAAACGCGATTAAGTCCCGTTTACAGTATACAAATATGTCTTGGGACTTTGGCACAACAATGTTGAAGTTCTAAATATAGATTGACTTAATTAATCCATTTAAATTTAGAATTCACTAACTTACACGCCACAAACACCATACCAGTCCTAACACAAACAATAACCTTTCATCGACTATAACAAGCAATAACCCGGTAAAGTTAATTATTAGGCATATGCTCATTCAAACATAAGTAGCGCGGCCATTATAGCTAATATAAAGTTACAGCGGCGCTTAGGGTGTAATGGCATTATTGGTTCGACAACTTTACGAAATAAAATTAACATACACACACTGGGGGAGGGAGGGCTCGGTTGAAACCTTTGAAGTTTACACACAGCGCCCCCGATATTGTTATTCTAATTATTCATTACAATAGTAATATGGCCTTAATGGGGTAGGAGATAAAATATGGTTTCGGGAAATATTGCTTACAGTCTGGTGAGTTAGAATAAACAATAAATATTGGCGTTATTTTATATAGTTTTAAAAGCTAAACATAAACATTCATTTAAAACCAATAGGACCAAAACCGTCTTATTCGTAATGTCCAATAGGTATACCAAAATATAGTTATTTGATTGTGTATTTATCAAGTGTATTCTTATGCCAGAGTTATTTTAGTGTTCTTGTTTTTATTTAAGTTTTAAGCTAAATCTTTATCATTTTTTTTAATTAGTAATATTCAAAAGTCGAATCAATTTTAAGGAATTTTGGTCAGATTTCACTAAATTTCTTTTTTAATTGTTAGTATGGATGTAGGTCCTGCATGTTTGAGGAGATAAGCCGCTTATTCATAATTCAAAAATGGGCTATGGTATATTCATTAAGTTGATAATGATTAATGATGATATTATATAAATATAAACATCAGAAATTTTCGCGTATATTGTAATTTATACTACAAGAAGTACATAAATAAATTGGATGGATGGCTATATTATGCTCGTTATAAAATGTTATACTTGTAAAAACACGAAACATCGCTAGTATAACAATAAAAACAAACATGCGCACAGAACGGTGTTGAGAGTAAACATAGGTAATACAGTTTCAAAGTCCTAAGTCCTAACAGCCACACCGTGTAATGTCTATTTACGCGAATTATAATATTCGCAACATTGTTAAGCTGACTTTAACAATTTTGATCTTAGTCCGGCAACATATTACTTCTCAAGCCCACAAAGTTAATTCCGAGGAATTCTTAAATCTCTTAATAGAACATTAATAACTGTTATTGGGATTCCCTTCTTAAGAATTGGGTCATTCCAGCCCCCATGGTGCTCGTAAAGCTCATCTAAGGGTCAAATCACCCTTTAGGTAACTAAAAGGGTACATTACATTATACATTAGAAGATACTAGTATGTAATCAAGTGAGACTTGTGGATAAATATAATTTGACACAAACGTATCGAAAACTATAATAAATGTAAAAGAAAAGTAAGTTATTTACCTTAATTTTATTACAGGTTAGTAGTGTATATAAAGATGATAATATTATAATGATAATAAATTTAAATTTGCCCCCTTATACCATAAAAAATATATATTATGTATATTGAAAAAAGAACAGTACATACTCGGACATAAAGAGACAGAAAAAATAATTGTAACGTGTATATGAGCTCTCACTTTTGTCTGTTTTACAATGGCTATCGAGCATATTTGTTACCCAGACGTGCTTCCTTCTTTTCCTATAATGGGCCATAGAAAACTTGCAAACCGCAGGAACGCGATCGCATAACGGTCAGTATATGATATGTAATATCATCATGATAGCGAAAAACTCGGTTATCCCGCACTGCCTCGTACAAACCTATATCTCCTCTAAAATATGACGCTACTCTACTTTGCTCCAGTCCTATTCAATCTTTACAGTGTTCGAAGTGTATTAAGATTCTTTAAGGATCGCTCGTATTACTACCCTCTTCGCTAAAGTAGAAAACCGATTTACGGCGTTCAGCATTGCACGTCACGTAGCCCGATAAATGGGTTGTTAGTCCGACGTGACAATCAAGTATGGCGGCTCACGCGGCGTCTTAGCATTGATGCCGTGTCCATTGTGGCGAGTGTTTGGCGAGCGGTGGCAAATGGCCTGCGCTCCTGAATATATTGTGTACAGGTGATCTGTGGGGCAGCTCGTGTTTTGTGTTGGGACTTGTAGGGACGATGCACAATTTGATTTTCTATTGTATAAAGGATAGGAAGCTGTAGCTTAGATGATACCGGTGTGCGTTGATGGCTGTTTTGTCACGTTTATGGATGTTTGTGTAAGTCCGGTAGCCTTTTTACGAAATTAGGGTAAGGAATGCACATGCTAATTTTTGTTGCAGATTCTTATCTCATAGTAGCAGTACAATTGTGACATGTGAGTTGCGAGATAATGACATAACAAATTATGACCGAATTCCTGTGATCCCGATGCGCTAAGAGGTGTCGTAATGCCAGTTTTGTATGACCATTCGCGAAAATATCAAATATAAATGCGCACTTTCGAATGCGACTTTCTCAATAAATAGGTAGTTTACGTTGTAACAAGTTGTTCTGTCGCGTAACGCGTTACGTCGTCTTTGCCCTTGCCATGTTTATTATGGCAAATGTGTGGCGTGTAATAGCTAATTGCCTGCTCTCCTGGATCTATTGTGTAACACAGGAGTATTCTGTAAGGTAGTAGCCTACCTTACCTGTTTATAGGCAATTGCAGGGTATTTATTGTACACTAGCTTATGCCTGTGACTTCGTTCACGTAGCGTAGTTATATTTCAATCAAAGTGATTTGTTACTGTTTACTTCTTTCAAATTTTCAAATCCGTCGAGTAAAATATAATTGCTGAATTTGCCGTAGGAATGTGCGATTTTTCCACAGTCAACAGTTCTAAATGTTGACCAGACTAAATATCAATACACCACGAAAAGTTTTATTCGAATCAGTCCAGTAGTTTCTGAGATTAGCCCGGATAAACAGACAAACAGACAGATAAAAAAATTAAAAAACATTGAAAAGTGTTCTAATAATATTATTTTGACATCGCCCTCAATTAGTTTTTTGTAAATATATTTCATGTACAGACACATGGATTTTACTATTTTATTATAATATGCATAGATATTAATTTTGTAAATTAGACGCTCGACTGGGTAGGTAGATACAGGATCCCGGTGTAAGCTGTATGTTATAGTGTCGTGGTATGTAAGAGTCTGGTGACCTTCTGGAGGATGATTTTTCCACAGTCGCAGTCGGAAAAAACGCACGTTCCTATAACTTTAAGCGGATTTTCAAGGCATTAGTGTTCACATAAGGGCTCCAAATGTTCCCCCTCGACGGATCTCCACCTTATTGTGGTGAGGGAGTTTAGTAACCGAGGCTGAGATTACCACGGTGAAGCCAAGAGGGATCCCAGGAGAGGACGCTCCAACTGGGCTTGGCCAGGGGGTTGGTCCGTCACCATGTGGATAGGGGCCTTGGAAGTAAGGCGCGCCTTTGTGTTTTCTGGCGCGCCTTGCTGTTGGAGGAGAGCTCTATGCTCCACGTGGAGGGGCTGCGGGAGCGGCCAGGCACACGGATGAGTGCAAAAGCGTGCCCGTGTTCCCGTCGTACGGTGCAAGGAGAAAGCGCAGTGGAGGTTTTGCCGGTTAGAGTCCGGCATAACCCAGCTAATACCCGGGCGGATGGGTATCCATGAGGATTACCGACAATAAATAGGGCTCCAAATGCTGTGTTGTTATAGTAAGTCAGTGTTTGGTGTGTTATAGATATAGGTAGGTACTTTTTTTTTAAACTAACCGCTTTCTATATCATACAATAACATAAGGCTACATATAAACAAGAGTCATTTAACAGTTTTCACCAGTAGTAAAATGTAATGTGTCTCTTAAATATATATGGAGTCGACAACCCTTGATATCTTGGTAAAGTGCACATTACAGAGTGCATTTTTGTGTCAAAGAGGGACACGATAGCTCCTTTGTACCTACCGTTTATTTTTATTGACTACAGACTCTTATAAATGTACACATAAAGGTCACGTATATAATAATAATATATTTTTTGAAATTAAAAAAAAAACTGTAGATAAATATAATATTAGTGGGGGCCTTACCTACTGCGCTGGTCGTAAATTGCTATAATTTCCTCCAAAGGGACGAAACGTGATGTTATCTATAACCTTCCACTGGGGGAAATGAAGAGAGCTATTAAATACAAAAAGTATATATTTTAAATAAAAGGTGAACGTCTGTTTCGAGTTCTGGTCGAGTTCTAATATTTTCTTAGGAGTCTTTTACCAGCAGGTTTAAAATTGACAACCAATATCGATTACAAATTTAGTTTCAAATAATTCGATACATTTTTTTCACTAGTCGACTTGTTACCACTTCGCTGGGCCTCTAAAACAGAATTGTTCAATCAAAGTAAAACATAACGTATGCTCCTTATGATATAGCTTTCTTTTAGTGAAAAAAAAAGTAGTCTTGGTAGTCTTGGTTGGTTTAGTTCATACAAACAAACAAAATATTATATTTTTCATATATATTAGAATAAAAGTATACAAAGAAATCTAAATACTATATTGTACTAGATATAACTGTGCCAATCATACAATAATCCGTTCAGAAATGATGACCTACGCAAAATAGTGACAAAATCCGCATTTATATTGTTATGAAAATAGGTTTAGTATTCGGCTTGAATTATAAATGTCGTGTATGTACGCGTTCAAGTTAAATAATAAATAACCATTGAATTAGCGGTCCCGTAATTACCTCTACAGATGGTTGAAAAAGATTAACCAACAAGGTCGACCCATTGTCGCTCGGTTTTTCTGTTTATGTTTAATTTATTCGTTTGTTGTACATTGTTTATTGTTTTATCTTACTCCGTTGCGCTAAATGTTTTGTTGTTTATTGTTTTTGCCAACGTTAATTATTTACAATCATTGTTATTTTCAGCCGGCACACCCGAAACTAAACCAGAAGTTTCTAAATTTCAGTTTCTTCAAACATATTGTGAACAAAATTGATTCCTTTAATATATATTAAACTTATCACTTACAACAGTTAATGTTTACGAGACAGCGAAGGAAGCCAATATCATGGAAGATATTCAACGTATGCTTGCGTTCATCTTTATTTAGTTTTTGGTCTTGAGAATCATCATCATTTTGTTAATTCTCTATTTCGATGTAACAATCCATATTATTGTATTATGGCTTGAAATACTCAACGTCTACGCCCTAGCTATATCAACTTCGTGTTTAAGATGAAATCAGCGAAGCCCGATGATGGCTGAATATCCACTAAGTGGAATGCTCACGTACAAGTCGATTTAATACACATCAATGATCAATTCACTTAACCCGCTAGCTCAGTATCAATTACAAGCACTATTAGTTGTATCAGAGGCCATTATGACACATCGGAAAATTGATTAGCTTTGCAGTATCATTTACACTTACATAATATTATATTCTATCTATTTAATAGTAAGGCTATTCAATGACGGTCAACAAGACCATAAATTTACTTGGCAAAATTAGATTCAGATTCGATTTACAAAAGTTTGCGTTGAAAATCTAAAATGTAAACTAATTTATACACTTAACATTAAAAAGCTTATCGTCAAAGAAAATTAACATAACTTCTCGGGGTCGTTTAGACCAAACCCAAATATTTTATTAAGAGAGTCATTTTAGAGGGTAGAAAAGTTGATATATTAATTAACTGGTGAAAGAGTCCACCCGATCTCTTCGCCTCACGCACGCGCACCGCGATCCTCCGCCGTACGCCCTTAGATAGTGTGCATTGTACACCACTGGCATACGGACGCTGTTATTGCATACTACAATTTGCGATGTTTTATGTACGCGATATAAAAAATGGAACTTATTTGGATACGGTGGTAATTTTGTGGTAAAAGCGACTCAAATGTACATCGTTTTTATTTTGTGTTCAATTTATTTTTGATCGTTTTGAACTATTTACGTGAAGTGTTGTGTGTGATATGATGAGCCTGGAAAGTTTAAATCGGCTTTCGGTGAGTTTTATTTTTATAACACCTTTTTTTCCAACGGCTTAACCCTTCGCGTGGGTGTTTAATAATTCATGTGAAAATAAAATGATAACGATATTACCGGTTCGTGTCTCCATTAACTCGGATTTTTTATTTCTTGATATTTCATTGATGAAATGTTTTGTTCTACAAATGTAGGAATTATAATCTATTAAGTAAAATTGTTAATTTGAGACAACACAGAATAAATTAATATACTAATAGGCATAATAAATATTTAAAATTGAAAAGTACTTAGGTAATATTAATATTGAATGTCATCCTAAAATTATTTTGTTTTAATTTATGTTTTAACCTTTAACTCTTTACCACTGTTACTTGAGGATGATATAGGAACTAAAAGTAATTATATTCATGACGTATTTGCCGTTTTTGTTTATACTTTAATAATATTATATTAAGGAAGCCTTTAAACATTATTAATATAGAGAAATTTTAAGTAAGTAAAATTATTTGAAATAGCTGTAATTTGTATACACTATTTATACAGTGAGATATATTAATTTTTTTTTTTTTGTATTTTAATCGTAATAAAAAGTGGAATAGAGGAGATTATATCGTCGCTGTTAATTTTTTTTAAGGTAGGTATAGGGGGTGAATGAGCAGTCGAAGCTATTTAATGACTACCGATATTGCGTTGCACTCCTTCCTCCTCCACCTCCTATGGGCCAAATCAAATTTATTGTTGATTGAGCTACTTATAGCCATCTACAATTCCTAATATTTTAAATTTTAACGTCTTTTATAGTTTATAAATTAAGAAGTTGTATGTACATCAGTTAAATAAATACGTTTTAATATTACCTGTTCTTTAAAAAATCATATTTTATGTTAAAATTGGACGTGGATATATTTTCTTTCCCTATTACATTATTCATATTTCGCTGCGATTTCCTTGGAACTTCATGCATCGGAAATAAGCTATGAACTGTTACGAAAAATGTGGATTTTCAGCTCCACCTGCCGAATATACGAGGAGCATTTATTTATAGTTTCACATAGAATTTTATACTTTCGTAGCTGAGTCACTTCTGGGCATATATAGACTTTTTATAACATGTATAAGGAGGCAAAAGTGCTGGTGACATTTAATGACGCCCTGTGTTGAGTTTCTACATTTCTTCCCTCAAATCCGCCACCAGAAACTAAGAAGCCAGCTGATAATTTACGGCGGTGTCAAGTGATTTTTTGAGAGGTACCTCCCCAGTAGTTTTAACAGCTGAAGTACAGCAGTCCTACTCTTGTATCATTTATTATTATAAAGCGCTTTACAATGATTTCCATTATTGGCCATTCCGTTCTAAACGTGAAGTTTAATGAGCTATGAAATACGCAACTACAGCACATCATTTCGCATT
>LUGF01042317.1:257611-272108 GCA_001625245.1 Calycopis cecrops
AGCCAAGCATATTGGTTTTTTCAAGACAAAAGTATTTTGATCTTATTCTAAATTGTGATCCTTACCTGATAATATATTTAAAAAAATCGCATTTATAATAATAGTAGAATGGCATAATCCACCTTTACAATATATGTATATTGTTTACATATAGATCATCAACTGAAGTATTCAGTATACACGCTGTCTGAGCTCGAAATTGCTCTGAGAATGGTGCGAGCATCACAAATATTTATTCCCGATCTAGAATGTTTTCTACGTCTGTATATTTTTAAATTTTATTGAATAGATGGAAAACGAGTTGTCGGATCTCAATATGTGCCTATTAACGCTTCTACGAGTGTAATTGTAACAAGCAAAGAGTTAGCAGGTACTTCGATTCTCTGTCCGTTGATCTGTCGGATTAATGTAACAATTGAGAGTCCAATGTTTCATGGCAGCTGAAATGAGCTAGGAAGTCTAGATCTTGTTCACCGGATACAGCCTAAATACAGTCTTTTTACAGACTAAATAGGTATTTACCCTTTTTCCTCTTTCTTTTCGCCTTTCATTTGTTTTGTGAGTCTCATTGGACGGAAGAAGAATGAGGGCAATACATCTGTATTATGTCTGTCTCTGTCTATCTGTATTATGCGGTCATCGATCGAGAGATAGTCATCTGATGACTGCTTGTTTGCCCCATTATTTTGGCTTTATAAAAATGTATTTTGCGTAGCCCAATAAGGTTGATCGGTATGACATTGTTTATATGAATAAACCAAATAATATCATCTATACATTAATGCGTGAAGCAAAAACTTTAGGAACATTTTTAAGAAAACTGCGAGGACGGAAGGAGTGTGAAATTTTTCACTCTTATAGTTTACGTGTAAGAGAAGTGCAGAACTGTAATACCTATATTTTACTAAAAATATTTATAAAGTACTTTATTTGAATAAATAAAACTTTACATACACTACCATGCATTTGACACATTGATATTATATAAGATACATGTAATTATTGATAAAGTTTCTTTGTGTCTTTAGCAAGTGTTAAAAATTCTACATAAATTGTTTACCTCAGTTACAATGTCAAAAAATTTCAAATGATATTATTAGTTTTAAATTGCAAAAAAGTTTCACTTAGATCGAATTACGATCTTCGCCGTTCCACTAATAAATGTAAATATAACATGCAAAGATAGCAAAACTGACCCAGAGGCTGGTTAAGCAGGACTATAAATTGTCGTGTTGCCTTACTTAAAGGAGTCCGGTTTCTTACGAGGGACTGATCAGTAGCAAAGGTGCCCTGTTGTTGATAGTTGACCACTGTCGGCTGCGCGGGCGCGGGGTATTTGTGATTATTTAGTTCATCCTCGAGTCCACAGAGCGGCACCTACTCTAGACCGATAGGAGTGCAAAGATGCAATTCCCCGCGAAACCACAAAAAAAATACAAGTCTGGTACTATATATTGTAAAAAAGATACAAATATACCTAAGAAATGTTTGTTATTTTGCTTTGACGTTTATTGTAAATATTTTATGACCGGGTCTCAGATATTTAAGTCCGTAATGGACATAGGACACGACAATAAAACGAGGCAAATTTAATACGAACTTTGTTAAATAAAGTACACGTAAAGAAGATAAGCGAACACAAAGAATATTATCATAAATTAGCACAAAGCACCCGATAAAGTGTAAAAAACCCAGGTGTAATTTTTCAAAGGTGTTTTCAAACTACTTACGTTGCTGGAAAATGTCTTACTTTAAAGGTGAATTAAAAAGTTATATAATATCATGGAAAGTCATTGCTATTATTTTTTAAGCCATCGATTTTATGGATATTTGATTTTGTAATAATATATAAAACTAGCTGCGCCCGGCGGTTTCACCTGCGTAAATTTTGATCCCGTGGAAAATAGAAAATCACCCCATAGCATCCGGTAGGAACATTTTTTCGGGATAAAAACTATTCGATGCGTTAATCCAAGTTACTCTCTGGTTGTGTGCCTGTGTAAATTTTATGAAAATCGGTTTAGCAGTTTTTGTGTAATAAGCAAACAAACAAACAAACATACAAACTTTTGCATTTATAATATTAGTAGGATATACGAAACGCGACATTTGCGTGCAGTTTGTGAATTCCGAAGGACATAAATAGTTATATCGAAGTCTATGACGGTGGTCATTAAAAGGCTTTACCGCGTTTGCCTCCATCATCATCATCACCAGCCTAAACATGTCCACTACTGGACGTTGGCCTCTCCAATAGGCCTATGTCCAGTAGTGGACGTCCTTGGAGGTGGAGGATATGTCGCAGTCACTAACCACTTGTATACAGCAGTCCATTGAGAAGGAGACCACCGATAATTTTTTTGTATTTTTGCCTGCAAAATAAAAATCCAAACGTTTTAATTCAAAATAGAACTATAAAAATTGTTTTTTGAACGTCAAAAAATACATCTACCACCGGGTCACTTGAGAAGAACCGTCGAAACAAACTCAGCGGGACTCATTAATTAAAGATTTATCTAAATATACGCACTAATACGAGTACATTCTTATTATATTATATACAATACAAAATTTATTAATTTACATTAATTTTTATACAGAAGTTACTATTCCCAAGGTGTGGTATGTGTCATTAAATCTATTACTTTGTAATATAAGGGATGCGGACCACACAAGCGTTATTTAACTACTTTATTCCTCCTTAAACTATAATATATTTTTATTATTAAATAATAAGTATTTTTCACTGTACCCAATTCCAATGTAATACAATAAAGACCTCTTAGTTTTAAGCCTGTTTTATAATTAAAGTTTCTATATTCCAATTACGAAATGTAAGTCGATTACTTTACTGAAATTGGCTAGGAATAGAATTGTTCCAGGTGATTAGTAGGTGAAAACGGATTGGTAGGCTTCAACTATCTAATTCGGTTCGAAGGCAATCACGCGATAATGCCATACTTGTGTAGCTGCGCCGGTAAATTGCTACGATCGACTCGCTGTATCCACTCAATTGTCAAGATCAATTTCAGCGTACGAGGTATTATACTAAGGGAGTTGACGCGGTACTATTGATGTTTTTAGGGATTCGTAGCCAAATTGCAACAGAACTTTCATAGATTCGTCATGTCTCTCTTATATTATAGTTATTTTTTTCTGAAACTTTTAGGCCCATGTGGTGGAAACTTTATAAGTAAATGTATTATAAGAACACTAGCTGCTATTCGAATTTTGAACAAAAATAAATAAATAAAAAAATTAAGGGGAGCCTCCATGTATAGAACTTTATCTAAAAAAAAATATCCAACCTATAAGTCAGGGGTGTTTATGAAAAGGTCTTTAAAAATGATATTGCTACATTAGCTACTAAAACCAACCAACCAGGCAACATATCTGTTGTCTGTACCTACGGTTTGTGAGTTTTCGGTGGCCCAATAAAAGAGGAACTAACTGTACCTGTAATATCACTAAGACGTGTTATTATTTATATTACTTCCGACGCGCGTCAATAGACTCGTCCACAAGTTCCGACTGCTAATTCCATTGTATTATACTATAAAAAAAATAAAGACGGCCAGCCTGGCGCAGTGGTACAGAGCTCGGATAAGCGGAGCATCGCGGGTCCGAATACCGCCTTGGTCATGGATAAAATTTCTTAAATTTATAAAACACTAGCTTCCGCCCGCGGTTTCGCCCGTGTGGGTTTCGGACTTCAAAAATTATTCAAAATTTTAACTTATTATGTTATTCTGATATGAAAGCTATATTAATGTAAAGTTTCATGAAAATCCGTCCAGTAGTTCCGGAGACTAGCCCGAACAAACGGACAAACAGACAAACAAAAAAATTAAAAATCATAGAAAAGTGTTCTGTTACTATTTTTAAATCGCCCCCAATTAGTTTTTCGTAAATATAATCAATGTACAGACACTAAAATTTTACTGTTTTATTATATGTATAGATATTAAATATATTTCCTTTGTCTAGTACCCGTAACACAAGTCCTTACGATACTTAGCACGGGGCTAGACTAACGTAGTGTGATAAGTCCACAAATATTATTATAATATTCTTCTCTGCATTATTACTGTTGTGAGGCCTATGGATATTGGCATTTGGCAATTATTATCCGTATTACTGGTTGTGCTGAGGCCTATGGATTTTGGCAGTCACTATTCCGACTCGACTCCGAAGTCCAACTACCTGTTTGCTGCCCCATTCGCAGAGTAAACAGAGAAGTTCCCACTTTACTCTGTTATTCTCATCACACAAGTTTAATTAATCCTCATGGTATTATACTTTCGTCTAGTTCGAATATTACCCTCTACAATATTAATGGAGCGTTGAAAGTTATCGAACAAACTTATGATGGTTATTCTATGACTCTTTAATCGGTTAGTTCATTTTTTACAGGAAACTAGCTACTCGTCGCTTTCTTGGCCTACTCGCACTTACAACCATTATCAAGCATTTTAATTAAATGTACGTAATGCTACTAGTAATTCAATGATGTACTTTTAATGCGAAAGTTTATACCTATATTATTAGAGTATTTCAAGATAAAAGTACTAACGTAATTAGGTAAAATTTGACGTATAATGATTCCAATTTGGAATGATATAAAATTTACTTTTTAGGAACAATCTTGATTGATAAAAAAGTTTGCTGCGAAAGTCAAGGGTTCCCCGTGGAAATATAAATGCACAAGTAAAGCAGCGTGGCACAGCTAGTGTCGTTTAAATAGCACATTACTTGAAATGTGCATTACACAAATTGATTTTTTTCACTCATTCATGTATACGTAATTTCTTTATTTCAAAACTGTTTCGACGAAAGAAAAAAATTGACGTGCACGACAATCCATTAATTTCAGATTTCATAAATATCTCCGACCTCTGCTACACGAAAATATAAAAACCCGCCAACTTGTTAATTTCCTCGAAAAGACACAAACGTTATCAAAAAATACGCGATCAGACCGAGAACCGTTTATCGAGAGTTCATTACTGGGCCGAATTTCAATATCCCGCTATCAAAGGATTTTAATAAACGATCATACGTACAATTCAGAGTTAAAGCGAAGGGTTCGTGTCGCATGTTGTTCTGCGTGAAACGGGAAGTGGAAGTGTTACGTACTTAATGAGATTTACTCGATTCAGGTCATTAAACATGTACCCAGTGAGCATTAGTAGCGTATGTATGTTACGTGTTCTTAGAGTGTTGTTGCCTGGGCGACAGATAGTACGTTTTTGAAGTAAAACTTGTGTACGCGTGTTTGACTTGGGGAGTAAGCCGGCGAGAGTTACAAAATCACACATCGGGCGAGGCCAACGGGAGTTGTCATTCAAATTTAAAATTCAAATTCGATTTCAGTGAAAATTTTTTGTACTTTAAAAATAAATATCTTATGACATGTATATTAAAGAAATCAATAATTAGGTTTTACTTCAGATAAAGCACATACACATTTTTATAAAAATCGAGCATAGACGTTCTCTATATGCCCCTGTTGCGTTGCTCCTTCCTTCTCCACATCCAAGGGACACCTGCAATTTACACACCACATAAAACGCCACAGCGTAGCTGTCATTTTACGTTGGTATCATGTAAACGAGAGAACACTCTGGTCGTGCCGGTCCCAGACGGCTACAACGCAGTTGGACACCACCTCTTATTAAAACTTTTATTAACCAAATTAATATGAACATTAAAAATACGTGTAATAGTATCTAGATTAACATGACATCTGTATAATCTCAATGTGGATGCCTATAGGCCGCGGTAGCCTTTAAAATGTCTTTGTCTGTGTTTGCTGCCCTATACTATAAAAAGCGTTTCAAGGGCGGAGATTGACTCCGTATCGTCTGTTTGGCTTACAGTATAACCATTCTATTAATTCTTAGCTGTGTTACAGACGTTTTTTTTTTTTTAATGGTATGGGGGGCAAACGAGCAGTCGGATCCATTTTCATGACTACCGACGCCCGTAGACATCCATATAGAAACTACACAGATGCGCTGCCCTCCTTTCTCCTTCCACTTCTATAGGCCACCGATTGGTGACAGAAGTGCTTTTCTATGAAATTCGAGGTTAAAAGGAGATATTGCTTCGACGACTTCACAGGTGCGTTGCTAGTTGCACGACGGATGATTGCAACAAGCAACGCTCCTGTGAAGCGACGTTTGTGGTCCTGGGTAGTACAATAAATACCTTCGATTACTTACTTAAACTTATTCACCATCAGCAGCAGGACGACGTCCCCCAAAGAGCGCCATAGATCACGGCCACCCAGGAGTCCGGGTAGCTCAGCCTGGTACGGTGTCGGGCTCGACAACTGGGTAGCCCCTACCAACTAAACCCCTGCCTTCAGCCGCTGGCCCCGGATCTAAAAGCAACAGGGAGCCTCCAGCGACAGGCTGGCCTCGGTGAAAAGGCCAGACTCCTCCTCCTTAGGGACTGTCCGGCTCCATTTGAACAGTCCCTAACTCCACGTTGGAACCGTGCAATGGGGTCAGGTTCCCACTCTAACCCCTGGTACAGGCTCACCGCCACCTTAACCAAATCAGCCCATCGGGTTGGAGGCTGTCCAAAATTGCCTCTTGTCATTGCGGCCAAAACTCGAGAACCTTTCGTCCCAGCCGTTTACTTATTTGTCAACTTTGATTCAAAATACTAACATCCCAAAATCACTTCAATCAAGAAATGCACCGAGTTCTCGGTCGCACCAACAGTTTCATTTCGAAATATATAGTGCAACTAAAATTGAAATCTAGTTTCTATTTGGGCTAAATCTAATTTCAACTTTAATGAACATTTAATTATTAACACAATGCATTTGAAAATTGATGTGTTTTGACTGATTTACTAACGAATTTAATCATCAAATGTCATTCAATTTGTATTTCTCTAATGTCCGTATAACATCGTCAGCACAAGCCATTCTAGACCGTTTTATACCAACTGCAGAAAGTCAAAGACGGTTATGTGTTTTGCTATCTGTATTTTACCAAACAAACTCGATTTCCAGACAATCTAAGTTGCCTAGGCTCAATTAGATATTCCTATACGCAATAGGATTAACTAGCATAGCCTAGAATAAACTAGTTCGTCCTAAGCCCGATAAGATAAACTATTGTCAGCTAGGCCAGCGGCTAGGCTAGGCTTAGCACGACTGATCGTGGTATGTATAATGTAGAAGTCAATAAAAACACCAACTTCTAGGTTTACCAGTAACATAAAATTAAGAAACAAAAATTCTACTGCTTAAAATGTTACAAAAAACAAGGACCCAGTTCGCTTCTTCATTCTACAGACATACCTATAACGGCTACTTGTTTTGGGTAAAAGCCTTCCTTCACGCAAAAACTGCTAAACCGATTTTCATTAAATTTAACACACACATAGAGGGTAACTCCAGGATTAACACAAGATAGTTTTTATCCCGAAAACATGTTCCTATGGGATTCCTATCGAAATTTACGCGGATGAAACCGCGTGGCGCAGCTAGTAAAATTGATATCATATGACATGTTGTGCCATTGTAACTACGGTAATAAATTTGTGTATTTTAAGTATTACTTCAGTTGTGTGGTCTAAAGCACACACTTTTTTTAATTCTTCGCGAAGTCGTCGACGGTTCAGCCAGGTATTAATACGACAGATGTATTCGCACGTGTCCCGTTATTACGGCCATTAAGGCCCGGCAGGTAGCGTATTGATTAATACTTTCGGATCGCCGTCCGGAACAGTATCACGTTACATAATTGAACCACAATCAATTTCCCTTTTTATTTCGCGAGTATTTACTATTTTTTGCGTGGATGGAAATAATTTTCATCGCAAATCGGTAAATTGTCTGGACTGTTGAATGTTTGAACTAGTTAAATTACTAAAACTATTATACTAAACTACTAAACTCGGTTGCAGATTCATATCTTTGCATCAAACGTAACTACATAGGTAAAAATAAATCCTTCACGCAAAATCTTCTGAACCGATTTTCATGAAACACACACAGAGAGTAAGTTGGATTAACACAAAGGCTAGTTTTTATCCCGAAGAAATGTTCCTATGGGATGCCACGGAATGATTTTCTATTTTCCAAATCGAAATTTACGCGGGTGAAACCGCGGGGCGCAGCTAGTGATGATATATATTAGGCTCGTCCCTCACACAGATCGGAGAGACGCATTTCAACAGTGTAGCATAGTAAGACAGCTAAATTGAAGCTTTTATTGTTCTTTCTAAGGGTCTCTCCCCTCTTTTAACGAGCGGGACAGCTAAAATTGATCTCGGCGTTTTAATATTAGCTCGTAGAGTTATCATGACTGGGAGTTTCTGCTCTCTGTAAATAAATATAGGTAACTCTTAATTAACAAAACCATGACATGGTCGAGAAGAATGCACAGTTTGTCTTAGGATCATATTTCACAGTAAAATTAACGAGAAAAGGTCATAAGCGATAGGAAAAAAAGAATAAGACTATGCCACCCTTTGATCTTTAGAAACCTTGTGCTATTTATAAATCAGATTTAAGCTTTTAATGGGGTAAATGAGCAGATTGACTCGCAAAAAGTCCGATTAATAAATACGCACAATATTTATGCAGACGTTTATTATTCCCGTATACCCTAGACCTTTAATGGGCCACAGAAAACACACCTGCATGTAAGGCGCCAACGCAGCTGTTTGCTGTTATTATTAAACTGAAAGAAACCGGTCATGCCGACTCAATTTATTTGCAACGCAGCAGTCGCACTTCTTACAAGACAAAATTGTCTGATATTGTAAATATTACACACACTTCGACCCACTGACTAATATCTCATACCCTAGATTCAGGGAGATTGTATCCAGTGAGGGCATGTTTATTACAACTATTATCTTATATTTGGGGCTCAGGTATTTGTAGGCCGATATTACGAGCCCAGATCGATCCTTTTATATCATATGTGGACATCTAGGTTATATTGAAGGTAATGTTATTGCTTTATTGTTAAATGGAGCTGGCGTTACCGTAATAGACTCTTGCTCGACGCAGGCGTGAACTTATAAGATTTCGCGTCGTTTGTGAGGCAATCAAAAGAAAAACTTATATTTTAATAGCGTAAGCCGATTATTGTATCAGCGATAATGTGACGATTACACAAAAAATTGGTTATGATCTCAGCTTTTTTAGAAATCATTGATGAACAGGAAAGGTAAGAGGAAAAGAAATAAAGATCCTGATAAATCTGTTGAATATATGCGAAGTTGCGCGGGAGACTAGTATTTTTATTGAAATGGATATTAAAAAGTGTATCAGCTTCGACTCGAAACTTGACTGCTTAAGAAATAACATGATAGAAATGTGATATCACACGAGATGTGCCATCAGCGCAGTATAAGTGCTATCACTTAAAGGATTATACCGATCATGAAATGATTCACTGGCTTTTACGTCTACGCGGCCCCAAAATATCGTTTCATAGAGTTGCGTTTCTCTCTTGCCAGAATAAACAGATAAGTACAGTGACAACTCACCTCTTCACCTAACATATTCTAGTATCTAGCTGCACCCCGCGGTTTCACCCGCATAAGTTTCGATCCCATAGGAATATCGAGATAGTATTAGCCAATATTTATGCTAAATTTAAAGTACATACAAGTAGTGCTTTTTGAGTTTAGTTCGGACATAGCTATAGACAAATAGATAAAAATTATAAATACTATATTTTTGTCCTCGATATTGATTGTAGATCACGCCCCCAGTATTCTTTTAGAAATATTCAATAAGAATATTAAGTAAGAAAGTCAAACTGGACGTTTGACTTTCTTACGATTTTATTATATGGATAGATTATGTATTACTTGAGAGGTCAGTAATAGTCGAGTGATTAGACAGGTCTACTTTAGTTTTTTTTTAAATATGATTTAGACCGTCGGGGTCTATCGGGGTCTGGTTATACGAAATCGATGTGGTCAAATACTCTTCAGTTAAACTTCTGTGTAGGTTACCTGGCGCATTAAGCACTGCTGCGTGTTATAACCGATCGTGAAGGGATCTTGTAATAAGCTACAGTTAGCGCCAGAGCCGAATACAGGAGGGGCTTAGGGGGTGCAGGCCTAGACCCCGCAAGGTTTAAGGGCTTAAAGATCATATTAAACGGGCCCCTTCTCAACTCGATGGTCTACGAGACTCTTAAAGTTCCAAGCTCTCTTTAAGTAAGAGGTAATGCCACTCTGCATGCAAGTACGCTGCGGGATTGGGCGGCACGACCAGAGAGGTACCTCTCATTTACACGATATCGGCAAAAAGTGACAGCTGTGTATTTCGCCGGTGTGTAAATAGCCGGTGGCCGATGAAGGCGAAGAAAGGAGGGAAACACGTCTGTATAAACTATATGAGGATGTCTATGATATTATACTATTTAAAATTATAATTCTGAACTCCGCCGGAGATTAATCCGGTGCTGGTTAGCGCACTATCTAATATATAAAATTCTCGTGTCACAGTTTTCGTTGCCATACTCCTCCGAAACGGCTTGACCGATTCTCCAACATCTATTTTTCATCCCGATATTCCTACGGGATCTAAAGTTACGCGGGTGAAACCGCGGGGCGCAGCTAGTATTGTATAAATAGATATGGCCGTATCTCCTTGAGCGTGAAACAGATCCTCAGCTGCGAGAATATATTTGGAAAAATATCCATTAACTTTCATTGCCATCATTTGCAACACTGTTACAAGGAAGAGGTAGTGCCACGCTGAATGCATGCATGTAGCTGAATTCGGACGGCACGACCGTGGAGGTACCTCTCGCTCGCGTAAAGTGACAGCTGTGCTGTCGCGTTTCGTGCGATCTGTAAGTAGCCGGTGGCCTATGACAGTGGTAGTAGAAAGGAGGGAAGCGCATTTGTATAGCCTCTATGTGGCGTCGGTAGTCATGAAAATGACTCCCACTGCTCGTTTGCCCCCCTATATTATAAAAAAAATAAAAATAATAATAGTAGCTGATATAATGATCCAACGCCATTAAATAACTCTTTAATTCATTTTTAAAGTAAGACATTTTCCAGTAACGTAAGTAGTTTGAAAACACCTTTGAATAATTACACCTGGTTTTTTTAAACTCTATCGGATGCTTTGTGCTAATTTATGATAATATTCTTTGTGTTCGCTTATCTTCCTTACGTGAACTTTATTTACTAAGTTCGTATTAAAGCCTCGTTTTACTATCGTGCCCTATGTCCATTACAGACTTAAATATATGACCTGATAACTAAATATTTATAACAAACTTCAAATCTAAATAGCAAAAAATTTCATATTATTTTTTTCAGATACAGTGACTACCGCCGCTCATAGACATCCGCTAAAATAGGCATCTTGTGGACTCCCTGCCTGCCTTCACGCAATAAGTATGCTGACGCATATTTGTATTATATCTTTTTTCAGCATAATTAAGTGAAATAGTAGTAGTAACGATATGGTTACCGCCAAACATGAAAATCCGCATAATAAAAGGTTATGTAAGTGCCATGATTTCCTTCAATAAATTGAATATTTGGACTTACATAAAGAGCAATAAATCATGTTACACACATCAGCGCCATAGTCGATTGTACAAAATTTGATTTCGTTGTTTCGCAAATGGTAGGTACTAGATTTGAATTGAAAAGTGAAATAAAAAATAATAAACTAATTTTTTTAAGTTACATAGTACTAAGTGAGTAATCTTATTCTTATTAATATTATAAATGCGAAAGTTTGTGTGTTTGTTACCTTCACGCCAAACTGCTGAACCCATTTTCATGAAATTTGGCACACACATAGAGGGTAATTGGGATTAACACAGGATATAAAAACTATCCTGTTCCCGAAAAACTATTCCAATGATGGGATGCCATGGATGAGTTTCCACGGGATCGAAATTTGGGCGGGTGAATCCGCGGGGCACAACTAGTACTTCAATATTTTTAGGAATTAAATGTAAACGAGCGATAAGAGCCTTCTTAGAAGCCTTCTTCTAAACCTACATCCACAGACATCCGGAAGGTTGTTATGTAGACGTTTTGCCCTTTCCTTTTCCCCTCCAGTAAAACAACAGCATCCCATATCGATTAAAACGCACCAGCTGTCACTTTACGGTGAGATTATGCTACCGAGACGTACCTCCAGGCTGGAATCCTTTAAGTGACTGAACTTACAAAAGACATAAACATCCCCACCAATTTTAATTTCAAAAACCATTATCAATTTCGTTAAACGCCTTAAGCTATGCGCGATGGCATTTATGCAGTAAACTGAAGCATTCGCAAATGGCGCTAAAACTGGATTTAAATAGAAAAGTGAAATAAAAAACAATAGCACAAAAATAAATCCGCACAAAGAAATGGAAGCCCGGTTATAAATTGTAAATGAGCCCGAAAACTTAGTCAACGGCAGTTTCGTGTAAGTTTATTTTACTATCCTTGAAAGCCTAATTTGGCAGCCTTGTGGCAAGCCCTAATATAACCTTATTACGCTTCTTTATAAATTAAAATGGAATTTCAAGTAATAATATGTAGCTTTTTTAAGCCAACGAGCAGTCGGAATTTCATGACTACCGACGCCCATAGACATCCGCATAGATATAAGCAAATGCGTTGCCCTCCTTCCTCCTCCCTCCATGGGCCACCGGCTACTTACACATCGCACGAAACGCGACAGCACAGCTGCCACTTTACACCTACACGAGGTAAGCGAGACGTACCTCTCCGATCGTGCCGGCTTAATTCAACTACATGCATACACGCTACGTGGCACTACCTCTGCCTAAGGTAGTGCTGCATTGCACTCAAAATGGCCCGGGACTGTGGGGATGGAACGATTTAATTTCGATGACAAATCGATGCAGTTAAACTCCTTTTTACATAATATTATTTAACATGTTACCCTTGAGGTGCTTGCGTCTTGTTCCGAGTTCCATTAGTATAATATCTAATTAAAATTTACTTAGTAATTAGTATTTATTGACATGTTAGCACATAGTTAGCTTAGTATATACTTAGTTAACTAACTAAAATTAAATATCGGTGACCCATGGAGGTGGGAGGAGAAAGGAGGGCAGCGCATCTGTATAGCCTCTATGCGGATGTTCGTGAGCGTCGATAGTCATGAAAGTGGCTCCGGCTGCTCGTTTGTCCTCCTATATCATTAAAAAAATGAAGTTACATTATACCTACCTATACTTTTCTCAATAATTTACGAAAAATATCAAATAGGAAAGAAAGAGAAATACTTTAAACCCGTAATATTACACAATATATAGCGGTGTCGCCCGCCGTCCTTGCAAAAATTAAATTGTGTAAAGAACACTGAATTTTCTTATCAATGGCCGGGTTCTCCTTTATACAGGATAAAACACCTATAAAGTATTTATGCAAACTCATTCAGGATCGCTTTAAAAAGTATTTTAGATCTATTATACTTAGGATCAAAGATGTCGACGTTTAGCTTTTTACATTTTTCGAGACAGTTTTCGGAATCGTATTAT
Organism: Calycopis cecrops; assembly: GCA_001625245.1. Lineage (NCBI taxonomy): Eukaryota > Metazoa > Arthropoda > Insecta > Lepidoptera > Lycaenidae > Calycopis > Calycopis cecrops. Next base: position 271,129 of record LUGF01042317.1, read on the forward strand.
GGATGATATCGTTAATTTATTTCTTTCTTAGAATTATTTTGTCTATCATTAAAAAGAGGTTCCTTAATTTTTTAACGGAGGATCACAGAGGAGATAGCAAATTAGATGGAATTTTGTATCTACTCTTTGATTGATTCATAGATTTAAGCCTTTGTCTTTGTATCTCTTTTTAACGGAGTGCGACAGAAGAGTTTGTTCAGTCGGCGCTACAGCCTAAAAATCTTGACGTATTTTAATGTATAAAGTGACCGAAGACTTGATTTAATAACTCAAGCGATGTTTGGCAAATTGAAATATATTTTTTTTGTTCTCAATTTTACTTTTGTTTATGGACTGAGGCTTATTTAATTTCCGATAATGTAAAATCGTGATTGTAATTTCGTATATCGTATTACGCCTCAAACGTAAGTCGAAAAATCTGTGAAAAATAAGCCCATAAATTTGAGAATATTTCTAAAGAAACAATATGAAGTGCGAGATTGACGTAATACAAGAGGAATGCTTTATCGCGCTTCCATAACTTACTTCTCTTGCACATCTTTCACTTCAAAATCATGGAGTAAACCCCACCTGTTATTGGGGGTTCACACACATTTTTTATTCACATTAGGTTTCCGTAGTCATTTGGCAAAAAACGGAACCCTTATAGATTCGTCATGTCTGTCGGTCCGTCTGTCCGTCCGTATTTCACAACCATTTCTTTCCTTCACAACCTTCGTAGTTGAAACTTTGTAGGTTGACGTATTCTGTGAACCGCTAATCGAATTAATTAAATTAAAAAATAGAGGAACTTAAACCAAACCCTTAGAACTGAATTTAAATGTATTTTTGATTTTGATTTATGGAAAGGTCTTTAAAAACTACAGCAAGGTTACTAAAGTAATTTTTCGGCAAAAACAATAATTTGAAAGATAGACACTTCCTAAGTAGAAAAATTTGTGTCACCCTCCCTCTAACTTTTAAAATAAGAGAGTGAGAAA
>LUGF01042317.1:279492-291636 GCA_001625245.1 Calycopis cecrops
ACTATTTTAGCGCTTACTAGAGACAACATTTTCGTTTTGAAAGCTGTCAAACAATAATTGTTGAAATTGATTTAATATTATATGAATTTTTATGTTTACTTACGTATGAAATGTAAGGTCCTTCTTGCTTTTTATTCCTAGAGGAATGATTTTTGCAGCCTTTCACTATACAATTCGGCATTTTCAGGTAATAAACAATTATTTATTTGGAAGTCATACACCATTGACGAACTGTCACAAACTAATGATCTGGGTGTAGTTTGGTTGTCAAATGTGTATGTGAGACCGTGTACGTACAGGATTGGGTGTAGTTTTGCTGGCTTCATTACATTGTTAACAGCGCTCCGTCTATACTTTTTATTTAGTCTAAGGATATTATATTATAATTTCCGTAGATATTATTTTTGATATATAAAATACATTCAAAGTGTAGTTAGTGATTACTAGAACTTTACACCATATATTCGACGACCAGGCTGGCGCAGTGGTACAGGGCTGGGATATGCGGAGCATATTGCGCCAGGGATTGCCAGGTTCGAATCCCGCCTTGGTCATGGATGTTTATCTATGTATTGTATGTATTTCTATAAATATTTTAAATATATACTCCTAACACAATTCCTTACGGTACTTAGCACAGGGCTAGACTAACGTGGTGTGTCAAGTCCACAAATATTTATTTATTATTAAACCTGAAATTGAACTGAAAACAAAAAAAATCGACCGCATACAACATATTTAATTTTAGCTAGTGTCACAAGTGCGTTATCAAGACAAACCTAACGAACTTCTGTTCTACATAAAAATATAGGCTCTTAGACTAAATATACTTCTTATTTAATCTGGGGTCAAGCCATTCTTATAACAACAGACCGTAACAAAGATTTACATAAATCAATACATATCCACAAAAACTATTACAGTGAGACAATAAATAGATATCAACTAATTTATAATAATAGATTTAAATAACTCAGCTAGGACTTAATCGCAGGTAAAACGACAAATACGTCAATAAATTTCTCATTCCGTACTCAATATTGAATATACATTTCCAATCTGCAGCGGATTTATGGCTAAAATAAATTCTATGCTTAATATGATAGTATTGCCAACAAAGAATCATAAAAGTCACGTTCTACAATAGCCATTAGATGGTGGAGTTCGATTTGTAGTTTTGAAGTGGTTTCAAATGATCTGGCATAATTCCAAGCTGGTGTTAAATGCGGCCAAAATCAAACTGCGATGTTATAATGATGGGAATAAAATAAGTTATTTTATAGCTTTTTCAATCATCATCAATGTAGCTCTTCTGTGTTACATTTATTATTTTATCAATTTCGGACTTGATCCGTCCGCTGGTATTATAAAAGAACCTTAAAATGTTACGCTAAGCTAAGTAACTGTAATGGCCACTCGTTGTTATTACTTTATTTTTATTTACATAGGACACAGGATTCCACAGTACGAATTATTTAAACTTCTCTTAATGTTTTACTTCTCTATTTATACAAGTTTTTTTATCTGTATTGACTTATTCGATCGCTACAAAAGAAATAAGTCTTAATTTTATTTCTATAGACTATGTTAGCCATTAAATATTACTAATGTGGGTCTTTAGCAGTCTTTATGATCGGACTCTACCTTAACTTTCACACAACTAAATTAATCTTACACTTTTAATCGTTCAACTTTTGTCCTATTGTTGTCATTATCAACAATTTTTTTTTTAATAAGGGACAAACGAAATGTGATGCCCTTCTTCCTCCTACCCCTCCATGAGCACCACTTAAAACATAATAACACATCTGTCACTTTACGCTGATATGCAAGCAAGAGATACAATCGTGCCAGCCCAGCTCGGCTGCATGCATGCAGCGTGGCACTAACTCTTACAAAAATCAATGTTATGTCAATTTTCATCATCGACAACATTGCAATCATCATCATCATGTTTGATCCACTCGCTAGTGCAAACAAACTAATTTCAATTTAGTATAATACATTTAATTAGATGTCACAAAAATTAAAACAAACAACAGAATATATAACTGACAAAAATAATAACCATTTATCATTTGGGACAGCCATTACGAAATGGCCTTGATAAAAAAAGAACAGGGTGTGGAGCGCCGAACTATTATATCTACAAACCCCTAAATAATGATCATTTTAATAGGCGGTCTCTGGGTTTTAGTTAATTTAGCCCCGGTATTTTTTTCTATTACCCTACATTTTTTTGGCCAAGAACCGCCGACGCTTGATTAGTGCTGGCAATCAATCACGAAACTTAAGTAACGTCAGGTGTGATGATCATTTCAATTATGTTTTTGCGCAGAAAGAAAATTAGAGAAAAACGAAGTGTCACCTGATTTTAAGTGCTATGGTTCTAATTTCGTGACAAATCCCTATTTGCTTAGAAATATCGGGTATGATTTCTGATACCAAAATTATTCAAGTTTTGTATTTCTAATTACAGCCCGGAGTTCCGAATTTTGCTATGATAAAAACATTTTTCTTGTATCAAAATCATCACTCACACTTGGAACTTCTGCCTATGAATATCAGCCCCATAACCCTCGGTGGAGGGCCAAATGGTTACTATAATACTTAAGAAGAGGCAGTGCCATTGCAACCGCGTTTTGTGTTTTGTAAGCTATTGTGGAGATCGATGGGTGTCAGTGGTTATCGAGTGTCTGATTGATAGTTTGACTCCATATACTATAATAACATTATATGCCGCGTATGAATCCCTAATCGTACTGAAAGTTGTAAATTGTTACTACGTGACAGAATGTAATATTATATTATAAGGTACTTCCAATTCGTTCCAGTCTGGCTGCATTACAACAATGGCGCTACCTATTCCCATCAAACATATTAATATGCTCGTTTTTGCTTATTGCCGCAAAAGAATTCTCTACTTCAAGTCAAGAGCTTATTCGTCTCTGAAAAGCCGGCAATGCATCTGGTAGTCCTCTGGTGTTGCGAATGTTTATGGATATTGGTGATCATTTAAATCAGATGGCCCAACTGCCCATTTGCCTCCTATGCTATTTAATCCATTGCGCATATAAATCATCTATCTTCGTATTCATTAAATAACTCAATTTAATTTTCTTCATCGCGTTCTTTGTTTCTCTTTGTTACATATTCTCTATAACAAGAGGCTGTATTTTTATGGTTTATTACTCTGCAAGATACTTTACGATACGTATCTCTGATGTCGTAAAATCATAATTCTCTTGTGATACGTATTCCTGTTCACTTTAAAGACGTCGCACAACTAAGGTCACACGTACACTCATATTTTTCAGCACGGGCAGAAAAATTCCAGAATTTGACGCGAAATCCAACTATTGTGTGTGATGATGTTTAGTCGTCATTATCGTATTAACGATGACATATTAATTATTAATACTAATATTTATTTTATTATTATTAAAACTACAAGTACACATCATTATTGAATGCGATGATTTTTATTTTGTTTCATGCTGAGTGCTTACCTTTCTTGCAGTTGCATGGGTAACCAAATACGCTTATTTCCATTTTATAGTGCTTTTGCTTTTATCTTCATGATATATACAGCAAGCATATACATATTGTCAAAGCAACCAGTCTAGCTTAAACTTTAATCTCTCCCGCAAAGCTTACAATTAAATCTCTCCCCAAAAATTGTCTAGTCTGCCATTAAAAAAATCCAGACGCAGACAGAAACAATAAAAGTCAAACATAAAATAACAAAGAAACAGTAATTGTCGTATCATAAATAAGCGTTATTATTTATCAAAGGCGCCTGTATCCAGGAAAACGAAATTCGCAATTTCACACAGCGGAGGTTCCTACGGAATAACACAGCAGGATACGCCTTTTCGATTTATTGTTTGATATTTTCAAACTATTCTCCCGTATTGAACACATGCTCTTGACACTGTTTTCGAGTATTAATATTGTATTCCTTTATTATATTTCTATGTACGTTGGTAATTGGTAGTCTGTTACTCGTGATGAGTGATGTAGATTTTTAAAAGGATTGATACATTTTAGTAAAATGCAATCGTAGAATTGAAGGCCCGCACGTATACATATAAAAATCTCGCTCCTATTCATCTGCTAAACTGTAATGACAATTTTGACTACTAGTATTGCAATTTAGACTATTACTAAGTTCAGATTATTACTTCCATTAACCAATATGGGGATTTGTTTTTTTTTTTTTGGTATCCAATGGTACCCACTGTCGGCCGTTTGTTCAACTAGTCGAGTGTCCGAACCACGGAGTGGTCAAATCGCAGATTCTGCGCTGTGAAATGAATGCGTGTGATGACTTTATTTTCTTTTTCGAGCAAGGACTAGATCGAGCTGTTTCCAATTTTCGTAACGGCTAAGAAACGTTTCTCATGAACATGCGTTAATTCTGTTCACTCTAACTAAATGTTAGTAACTCACAGTTCATAAAAAATGTTAAAATATTATTAAAATTCTACATTTTAAAATTCAACCCTGAAATAATTGCATGTACATTTGTTTCAAACGTTTATCGAACAATGTTTGAATGGAAAGCCAAAGTTTGTCTAAAATGTAGTCAAACTATTTTAGTTGTTTACAAGGCACTTTATAGCTATTAATTTACGATCTGTCTCGTAACCGCTAACAGCATCTGCCGTAGAACACGACCGACAAAGTCAAAGTCAAAGTTTTATTTACCAAAAGTTCCTACTGTCTCAATATTAAAGTCAATAACACTATAGTTTTAGTATATTTACGCGAATGTTGCTCATGATTAAGATTCTTTAAACGGATTCTATCGCGTTCGATGCAAATATCCACTTGCAGAATATGACAAAACCTCCGCAATGAACGAGTCTATCAATTCGTTAGTCCTCACACCTTCTCTCATACAAATTATATAAAATATAAAATAATCTATTAGTATTATCAAACAAATAATAATGTATATAGATAATATAGTATAGTAATATATATATAATAAAATATTATAGACGAGTAAATAAATAAATCAGGGGACTAACGAATTGATAGACTCGTTCATTGCGGAGGTTTTGTCATATTCTGCAAGTGGATATTTGCATCGAAAGCGATAGAATCCGTTTAAAGAATCTTAGTCAATAACACTACCAAACTAATTTGACCTGTGAAGAATAGACGAAATCAACTCAGTGCCTAGAACAAAAAATAAATCTCTTACATTATAGAACATACCTACATACTCACACTATACATAATAGTACTTTATATTTATTTATCTTATTATTTTATTATGCAACTAAGTACCTACTGAACTCGTTAATTCTTGCCTTCTAATTTACCGCTCGTATTTCACTGAAAGTAGGTGTCGGTGAACTTTTCTCCGACGTATTCCGAGTGACATTCTTTTCAGTGATCCTCACATTGCATCACTGTGCATGTATATTCAAAATGTACCTGCTTAAATTGTTTCTTTTTTCTGTTCCACTTTTTTTGTTTGTCATACGTTCTGTTATATCTACATGTGTTACGTCATTTGTTTCTATTACTAATTATACTTACCTACTATTGGGATAAATATTACATGCTACAAACGCTCTTTAATGATTTTTATTAACTTATTAATGAAAAGCTCTTAACAGTTTCGGGAATTCTGTTGTAAATAATGGACACTTGAAAAAAATTAACTATTTTAACGATTCAAGCGTGTTTGTGAGTCTTGGGATTGTTTCTATAACAGATTATCGATTCTTTGACGAAGCCGTTGATATTTGTTCATTAGGAGGAGAGCACACGCGCTACTTTAAGCATCGGCGATGGGCGATTTTGCGACTGCATCACGATGCATCACGATTTAGCGCTGCGTGCAGTCGCGGTGTCTGAATCGCGCGTTTTGACCACTGCTTCCATGCTCGATACACAACACTCGTAATTAGATTTAGTCGCTTTGCGACGCTGCGTTTATGTGTGCTGTGGATAACTTCTTGTCGCTGCATTAAGCGACTAAATCGCCGATCGCCGATGCTAAAGGTAGCAAATGTGCGGTGGTTCTTAACGGTGTCTAACGCAAAACACGACCGGCTTTATACTAAGCGATATTAATAGCAAAACAAATGTACACTAAACTCTATGTGAGTATATTCTACTGTGTGTGAGTGTCGCGCACACACACAACAATCTTGGATCACGTCGTTCAAACCGTTTAAACAACTTAATCCGGGTAAGTATCATAAGTGAGTGTTTATGTGTACGTCGGCTAAGCCTTATATGTTTTGACTTGGATCCATTATTATTCGTGATAAAGCTATTCAAATAAAATATTTTTTTAAGTTTGTCAAAGTGTTTTTATAAGATAAGGGTTATTATACGTTAAGGAGGTCAAAGCTCATAGCTGTACGTTCTTCCTCCCATTTAAAGGACTATGGGTAAACTCAGAAACAGCATGAAATGCGACAGCATTTTTATGCTGTGGTATGCGGTATGCGGTATGCGGAAGTTATCAATAGTTGTACCGGCCCAATATGGCTGCAACTCAGCATGATTTAGATGTATAAGGACACGGTCTACAATGATTAAGATGACAAAATTAAGAAGTATAATAGTTGTAGTAGTTATAAACGAGTTTGTTTTTTTTCTTTATTAACAATAAATAATAATTGGTTTTAATTAATTTTAATGAAGAAGAAAAGAAAAGTTAAGATACAAGGAAGGAAGGCAATGCATCTGTATTGCCTCTTTGCGGATGTCTATTTGCGTCGGTAGTCATGAATAGCTCCGACTGCTAGTTTGCCCCCTTATATTAATGGGAAAGAAGTAAGTGTTATTATAAAAAGGAATAGGAATTGTGTAAAAAGTAAATACATAAATATTCAATTGCTATGACGATACCCCATTGAGTAGTTACAACACACGCCGTGAACTACACGAGCCTGAAGGGCAGACACTCACGCCCAACAGCTTATCTACAAAATCAACACCAAAAATAAAACGGTTTGACTAACAAGCATTTGTAACTCAAGTCGCTAATTACCACTCGTGTCAAAGTCGCGTGATTGATGGCTCAGCAAAACAGAGTAAGCAAAATCAAACACCGCTTATCTTCACGCAGGCATTTTGTCTGAATCGGCATTTTTTTTCATCTTAGCTGAAGCATATAAGGTAATTTAAAAGAGGAACAGGAAAAATTAAGATCGTATAACGTTTCGAGACTTGTCTTTTGAGAACAAATTAAAACCTTTACTCAGTTGTAGAGTAGTTACGACTAAGTATAAAAAAACACCTAAGAGTTTGGATTCGTCATCCTTTGATGAGACGCATCCTTCCTATGACGTACCTACCGGGACGACTACATTCATTATCCGATTAATCGGGTACTGCCCGAGGATGATGACAAGACGCAGATCTGGTAAATCAATTAGAGGCTTAGTAAGAGGTAGTTCCACGCGGCATGCATGTATATAGCCGAATGGAGCCGGTAAAGTGACAGCTGTGCTGTCACGTTTCGTGCTATGTGCGGAAGGAGTGTATAACCTCTGCGCGGATGTCTATGGGCGTCGGTAATCACGAAAACGACTCCTACTATTTATATGCGTCCTTATATCTATAAAAATAGTTGATTATGTCAACCCTGTACAGTAAACAGGCTAGACAGTAACTGGACATCGACCGTGCTCGTGTTCATTAAAGGTTAAATCCCCAAAGACGATCAAATGACAATGATAATGACATGAAAATTATCTGATAAAACTCGGGGAAATATAGTGAAATTCTTTATTTTGCAAAATTAAGATGCTGAATTACGAAATTAATAATTTTTGATCATAATTTGACGAGACTTTAATTACGCTTCAGTTACATTTTCCGCGGGTGAATTTTCCTCGGGGAAGTGGAAGCGACGGTGAAATATATTCTTTTAGTAAGCCGAGCTCAACAAAAAATTAGGGTCATCAATAAAAAGATCTCCCGGACGCCTGAAAAAACCCGGGGATATCCCATTCAGTATTTAATACCGAGAATAACCCAGTGCGGACGGGGAAAAGGTGTTTTTGTGAATTTACTCCACCTACAATCCTCCAGATGAAATCACGGAAAGGTTGAGGTCATATTTTGTGGATCCTAGCAAGGGATTAGAATGATTTTGAAGGCGCGCATAATACCCGAAGAAAAGTTGGGTATAATGCTTCTTGAGGGTTGAAGGGAAATACTTGTCATTCCCCCGACGGTAATTTTCACCCATTCTGTATGTATTACACCGTGCGAGCAATTATTGCGTTATTTATGGCTGCTTCGATAATATGGCTGTGTAATTATACAAGAAATAAATGCATGCAATAATTATAGGATTTTAGGATTAGTTTTCAACGATTTAAGAATTCTTTTGTCGTAATTGCTTAATTAATGCTTTATTACAGCAGAACTGAAAGAGAGTTATGAACGACTGATGATTGATGATATTATATTATGTTTAATTCATTCTGTTCTCTATTTACCTACAACATTGAGAATTGACGTGAGAATGTGTTCTTGTTGTAGTTTTAATTTAAAAAAATACTAATTATGACAATCAATCTTAAAGATTGCTAGTTTGTTTCAAAATGCAACTTGTATAAATTAAGAAACTTTTTTTCGCGAGAGTGTACATTATTTTTTTATAAAACGAACTATAAAGGACAATGGCGAACTCCCATACAAACTTTTTTTGACTAGTATCTACGGATGAAAAATATTCGAAAATGTAGACTTTTTCTACCTGATAACATCCGTCTTTACAACCAATATTCGTTGAAACCTGGTTTTGGAGATTTTTCTGTTTCATGTTTTGATTTTATATCAATACTGTTACTGGAAATCACTCATCTCTAAACGATTAACATTTGTTTGAAGTTTAATCTATCTGTAATATAGATAGCTGAATCTTAAAACAAATAATATTTTTATCGGGATTTTTTATATAATATTTATTATTGGCGCATAAAATCTTTCACATAATATTATCATCATCACATTCAATATATCTGTACTTCAAAGTATGATTCAAAGACATTTCTCTCATATTGTTTGTCTGTAGATACAAACATACGAACAAATTATTATCGATCTTACTGGCGGCTTTTCATTATCATTATAATACCTATTTGAGTGAAAAAAGTTTTTTTTCGCTGTAACAAGTAAAATAATTCTTTTATTATTTCTTTAGCAATATGTATCAAATTATTATAAAAGTTTTGTAGCACCATTAATATTTCAAAGCCATTGTAGCGACAACCTCACGCAGACCTTGGCAAAAACCTTGAATTGAAAATATCAATTAATAAGTAAATATCAGTTTGCAGCGATTAATTAAAGTATGTACTTAATTGATGTTTATAACGGTGAAGGGAATATGAATCAATTTCAAACTCATTATTTACAAATTACTCATTAGTTAGAAACGAAAGTTTCTACATACTTTATTCTTACTTTTTAACTGGTTCATTTTGAAAAACCTAATTTCTGAAAGAATGTAATAGATTATTATTAATGTCATTGCAGTATTGCAGTCTGAAACAATCAGAGAAGACTCTGCCAAATATTGTAATACGCATACAACCAACATGAAGTAACATATGTTTTACATGGTTTATTAGAGTAATGGCATATTGGGTGTTGAACATAATGCATCTGAAGTCATCAGGCCCTTGCTCTTGCTTACAAAAGTTATAAGATACCAACCAAATTCGATATGAGGGGGAAAACGAGCATTCGGATTCGTTTTTATGACTACTGACGTCCATAGACATCCGCATAGAGGTTATACAGATGCGTTGCCGTCCTTCCTCCTCCTAACTCCCCGGGCCACCGGTTACTTACACCCAATTCGGCTACATGCATGCATGCATGCAGCGGGGCACTACCTCTTACTAAACTAACTGAAAAATAAGAGGCACTTACCGAAAATATAATATAATAATGCTCATACCTTGACCGCAGTGAAATATACCGCAGGAAATAATATAGACATTAGTATTGTAGCTCGGGGAGTGCCAATAATAAATAAGTTGGACCAAAACTTTTGAATTCGAAGCGCATTGCACCGCTAGAATAAAAAGTTCAAACAAAAGTCTATTTATTTTATGGCCAGCTTGCTTTATCCTGGCTTAAAGTTTAATGTAGTTTTTTTTTATTTTTGATTTGCAACGTCTTTACTCTTGATATTTTTTTGTGGAATTGGTTTCGTGAAAATGGTGGAAATGTGTAAAGAGAAATCTAAAAAGCTCTATTCGCTTTGAATATGGAATGATTTGAAAAACATTAAGGATGGTCCGGTGGTCTGTTGGGGGGAGTATTGATCGTGACCATATTTATGTCTAAGCTCTAATCCAAAAGACATCATTTGAAGCTTTAAGATGAATTTGTGAGAATTTGAATTCATGCAAACTATATGCATGATATTGGATGGATGCGAGTAGCACAAGATCAGGCGTCGTGGCGTAGCAGTCAACCGATAAATGATAGTTATGATGATGATGCATGCGAGCATCGCCGTCACTTCACCAAAATAGTACAGATAAGGGCAACATCACACGAGACTTTTAGACGCGACAACCGGCGATTTAGTCGCTTTTCAGAAGCTGAATGCCGCGACTAGTCAGGAAGCGCATACTTCAAGACGCCAAATGCGGCGACTTAGTAGCTGATGTATGTCAATTATTGTCAAACGTGTAAATGCAGTCGCGAGGCCGCGACACCGTCTCACGACTACTGCGACCGGTAGTAGAGTAAATCTTGCGACTGCATCGATGCAGTCGCAAAGTCGCCGCGTCTTAAAGTGTCGTGTGTAGGTACTGTGACCCTAAGGCCTATGCAACACAAACTATCTGTTAAGCTACAGTATATTATTATTTTTCTTTTTTCTTTGATTTTGAGATATTCTTCTTATTACGATTATAAAGTAAAGTTGAAGTTAAAAGAAAAAAATACGTAGTTAAGGCATACCCTTGACTACGTAATTTTCTCTTATTGACTTAGTTTAATTTGGTTGCAAAATTGGAAATATTTAAACTCAGAATTATCATTTGATAGCTCTATAGACTTTTATAGAGTACGTGACTATTGCCAAAAATGGTATCAAGTTTAACTCAGTCTTTCGTGCATTTGTATGGCTCGTATTTTAGCTTGATGCTTCATACATTTAATAAATATTCTATTTCCTGATTTAGACGTGTATATCCATCCTACAAATCTGCTTTTAGCATTGGTTTCATATCTCTATGAAACCTAACTTCTTAGAAACAAGTGGTGTCGCCACAGAAGTGTCGCTGTCGCCTGTCGCCGTCGCCTGTCGCCGTCGCCTGTCCCTGTCGCCTATCTCGGAATTGTACCTTTATACAACACCGTATAGTGACACACTGATGAGAATACTCTATTCATTGCCGCTGTGTGTTATACGACATTGACTCATGGTGTAGTGGCAGACATGTTTAGTCTCAAATTGTGAGCTCCCATGCTCCAGTATCAAGACGGACGAAAGTTCTTATGACAAAAAATTTATAGAAAACTGTGGGGATAGAAACTCGGAGTTTACATTCCCGCGCTTCAGAGCACACTAACGCGACGGTCACAGCTTGATAACATCCGTAGTGTTACTGGTGTAGTATTGCGACCTCGTGGTCAATTTAGGTAACTTTTGTGCGTTTAAAGAATTTTGTCGTAAATATTATTGGCAGCAAATAAATATAACTCAATCATAGTAATAACAAGTAACATAAGGCGTAATCCATATCAATTGATTTATTTATATTTCCGTGGTGCGTAGTAGCCGGGCATCACCTGACTGCTCTCTCTACTTCTTGGCTTATTTAAGTCACAGTAATCTTGTACTGTCTCCCGTTTTGATTAGGAAAGGAAATTGGAATTACTTCCTACTTCTCCTACTTTCAATTGAATAAATTTATTGCGGGTTCCTAGACAGATTTAGCTTTTCCCTCAGGCTCTCTGGGCTCATATCAAAGGGTCAAGTGTGGGTTAAGGTGGTCGATCCTGGTGACACAGATGTAGCAGCGGTGGGAACGAGTGGTGTACCGAAGCCCGTTAAAAATTAATAGCCCGCCGTCTCAAATCAGAAATTAGTGTATTCTATATATATATCGATTAATATCGAATAATAGTCTCATA
>LUGF01042317.1:301598-319314 GCA_001625245.1 Calycopis cecrops
ATTGACTTCGTTAAATATGTTGCACCTCTTTATTGTAGTACACGAGTGGCGACATAGATTGCGCCACTTATGAATATTCAAAAATTGCCGTTTCATTCACTTTTTAGGTTATTAGTTTTAGTGTCTTTTGAAAATAGGGTACTGATTTGGCATAAATAGTTTGTATTCACTTTGTAATCACTTTTTTGTACGGTATCGAGAACTCACTAATAATTTTAGTCCAATAATTTGATGAAAAACTTCACAGTTATCGGTCTTAGTATTTTTAGTTTTTATTTCACTTATGTAGTTTTTCACTTTCTGCCTTCACTATATGGTTCAGTTCACTATGTTTGCTGTCTATTTACACTATTATACACTCTTAATACACTTGTTTTATATTTTTTAAACTAAAATTTCTACGAGTACGATGTTAACAGTGGCACAGTAACGCCATCTCTCTCCATCCCAGCACAATTACAGAACAACAATTTTGAAGAGAAATTGATAATACAAAACAAAAATAATCTTAATCTAACATAATGTCTCAGTGCAATGCAATGTTATGTCCCATATCTATTATCTACTACTGGTGTAGTGGTTTAGCCAAGTGACGGTATCCTAAAATGCGCCAGTAAAACAGTTTAGACTTAAGAATCGAAGGTTTTAAGGAACCTTACAGCTATTCTGTCGCGTTTTATGCGGCATGTAAGTTTTCGGTGGTCCACTATGAAGAATGGAAAGCAATGCATCTACATAGACTTTTCTTCAGTCAGTCACAAAAAATCTCCAACCTCTCGTTTGCCCCTCGGCTGAAGACAAGACACATGAACATTTGCTAATTATTCACGGGCTAAATGAATTCGTGTAAATTTCGGGAATGGAGATAATTAAATCCCGTGTAACACAAAGGCTGGGCTTTATCTCGAAACTGATTTTATCTGAAAATGGTTTGCGTGTGAAACCAACAGTCTTTGATTAAATGGAAGAAGATGGCAATCTTTAGACTTACCCACGATGATGTTTGTTAACTCATTAAAAGATAACTTGATAGGTGACTCACATACATCATCATCATCATCATGACTACATGTTTTGTAGCAAGAAGGAAACAGCGCGATTGCTGTATCAAAACCGTGTCAGGCCAAATCTTCCGCGATCACAGAATTGAAGCCTTTATTTTTTCCACTATCTCCATTAATAACTAGCCAATTATATAAAAAACTAGCTAATCAGCGTGTCCTGCAGATTGGCAGACTACGAGTATGTCAGCATTAAAATAAGCTTTATTTATACAATGCAATACACTGTATTTTTGTTGGTAACACTTTTATTAGTACACGTTTCTTTCTTTTCTTTTTTTTTAAACTTGGAGGAAAAAACTTATATCATCATCTATGTTTTTTCACGCAGACTGTGTTATAAAATCCACGTTTATAATTGTATGACCCACATTGTAACTACACCACACTTTTTCAACACACAAAAATCTCCTGTCACCGTGTTTGTGTTTTGATACTGTAGTGTTTAGCACTACGTTAGCGTAGGAATATAAATTAATTTTTATATTATAGAAACGGTTTGAATGCATGAAGAATAAAACCTCCGCAACGGATAGGTTTTTAATATGAAAATATATATATTCAAATGAATAAAAAAATAATTCATTCGAATATTGTCTAGTTTGACAGCAAAAGATTTTCATTGTATTATTATTCTACTAGAAGACCTCCGGGCTAGAGCCCTGGAGCTATAGGAAAAACTATATGAATGTTCTATGTATAATTAGAAGTGAATAAACAAATATCCATTCTCCAAGTTCTATTATTCCAGTAGTTAAGTCAATAGTTATCCCCCTTCAGCCAGATTGGCACAGGATAGGAAAGTTATATAAATTATCAAGAAGTAAACCCTGCTCCATCTACAAAAGCTATGCCAACCCAAGACATCTGGAGTGAGGGTCTACAATACCTACCTTTTATATGGATTTTTTTTGCGTATTTTCGATATAGATACAATAAATCGCAAAAGTGTATTTAAACTTTAGTCCAATTTTTTTCAAACGTATTTGTCTCTAACCGCATAGCGCAGGTGGTAAATATATTATAAGCAAATAAATAGGAACTAACTCACTCTGGTTTATTTGCGATAAAAATTCAAACTACCATTTGAGAAGGACTCGGCGTAATTGCTAGCAAATTGTTCGTATATGACCTACATATTACCCTGGAGGGTTCGCTGTTTGCTGTTTTAATTTACAATATGAACACGAATATGAAGATGAAAATAGAAATTAATAAAAAATTTCGCTGTAAAACGGTTCTTGCAAAAGAAGATAAAAATATGATATAATATAACTCCTACTTATTTACTTCTATAGAGTAGTAGAGAGAGCTCTACTAAAAAAGATTTACAAATTAATTACGTTTTAGATATAATAATATGTAAAATGTGTTAATACGTCATACTGCTCTGAATCGGCTTGGCCGATTATCATAAATTTTCAGTGTATGGTCGGTGAAATAGGTAAAATATATTTGAACTATTTATTCTGATATTATCTTCAATTAAAATCGTAAATCCAAGTTAGTGCAACCGCGGCGCGTTTCTAATAATTGGAAAGAAGTTTCTAACCAAAAAAAAACTCACCAAAATCCGTCCAGTAGTTTTTGCGTGAATGTCGCATAAGACACAGACGGAATGACGTCTTCTACAGTCTTATTATATCTATTGAATACGGTTTATTAAGATATGAAACTGTTATTCGTAATAAATGACCAGTTTTTTTCGACGGCCAATCTGGCGCAGTGCTACATGGCTCGGATAAGCGGAGCATGATGTGCCAGGGGTCGCAGTTTCGAATCCCGCTTAAGTCATAGATGTATTATTACATGATGTATTTCTATAATAAAAGTCTTAAATATATAACATTTTTTATTTATAAATCATATTAAATAATATATTTCCGTTATCCAGTACCCGTAACACAAGTTCTTACGGTACTTAGCACGGGGCTACGCTAACGTACCTAGTTGTAATAAGTCCACAGATATTATATTATTATTATACTATATATTTTTTGGTTTTTCTGTGAAGTCCCAGAAAAGAGGAGCGTCGATGCCTTCTCCTTGCTTAAATACTTTATAGAGAGGCAAGTAATCACAGCATTCTTCTGTGCGTGTGCCGAGCTCTAGAAGCGTGGGTGATGAGGTAAGCGCTCATTTGCTGGTCAAAGTAAAAAAAAACATCATAAGATCTTAAAATCTCTTGATGAACGTTACATCAATATCAATCTACCTTTTTTTAATGGCTCATAATTGACACATTGAAAAAAGTGGTGACGTATTGGAGCCGAATCGAGCCAGTACGACCGGTTTTCTCCACACACCGGCTCATAGTTTTTATGGTGCTGCTAAGGTTGGTGCGCCTTGTTGGTGGCTTGACAGACCGCTGGAATATGTTTTCATGCTGGATGGAGTTGAAAAATAAAGAAGTCATAGTGTAAATCAACTGTGTTTTTTAATGTATCAGGAGCAAAACGAGCAGTCGGAGCCATTTTCAGGGCTACCTACGACCATGGACATCCGCATAGAGGCTATACAGATGCGCTGCCCTCCTTTATCCTCTTTCGTGCGAATGTATATGAGCGTAGTCACTAAAAGGCTAAGACTGCTTGTTTGTCCCCCGTACCATAAAACAAACCAGTTGATGTACACTATGAGTTCTTTAAACTATAAACTCGCATTTATTCGTGGAGATCGGCTACTGCAACCCTAAACACATCGTGAATTATAAAAATCAATGGCATATTTAGTCCAATAATGACAGTGATTTGGACAGTCCATAGTTAATTCAGCGAGCCGTGCGAGCGGGCAGGTGTATTAACCGGTAATTTTTATCATTTAAGTATAACGAGGGCTACTTACAACACTCGCGATCGATTGGCCGCAGCTGGCAACGATATAAAAACTCCGTTACATCGCGGGATCAGATTCTAGATTTTTTTTTATGGTATATGGGGGCAAACGAGCAGTTGTAGTCATTTTGATGACTACCGACGCCCATAGACATCTGCATAAAGACTATACAGATGCGCTGCCCCCCTTTCTCCTCCCACCTCCATGGGACACCGGCTACTTACACACCGCACGAAACGCTACAGCACAGCTGTCACTTCACGCCGGTCTCGTGTAAGTGAGAGGTACCTCCCCGGTCGTGCCAGCCCAATTCGGCTGCATGCAAGCATACAGCGTGGCACTATTTCGTACCAAATATATATATATATATACATTTAGGTAGAGGTAGAGAATATTTTTTGAAGTGAAACTTCTATACGCATGCTTGACATGGGAGTAAGCTGGCAAAAGCATTACAAAAATCACTAGTCGGGCGAGGCCAATTAAAGTTATCAATCAAATTCAAAATTTAAATTCGATTTAAGTGAAACTTTTTTGTATTAAAAAAATAAATATCATAATATTATGACATGTTATGTCATTGTAACTACGGTAATGAAAATCAATAATTGAGTTTTACTTCAGTTGTGTAGTCAAAAGCACACACTTTTTTTAAGCATTAGGGTGCAAAGGTATTATGTGATCATGATGTATACCTCCCAGGTCGTCGATCGATTCGATTAAGCAGCCTTGATTCCTCTAAAATTAGGTATAAATAATGGCTTTCCGTCTATACGACTACAAATGTTACAAAAAAAAATTTACTAAATTTTTTTTCTCTTGTGTTTTATCAAATCGGTGAAAAACTAAACAAATACAATGTATGGCATTCCATTGTTTTAGATTTCTAAGTAATGGTAGACGATAAATACATGTATAGTGATGTAATAATTATCTACGTAAAGTTATATTCTATTCTTTTCTTCTACCTTAGCTTCTCTAGTGTAATAAGTCATAGTATTATATCGTTCTGTCATTACATTTACACGTTACCTTACAAGGTTTCCGCCCTAAGCCGCGGCTACCGCAGTTTGGTAAGCGGAGACGGCGTTGTATGTGCTCGCGGTACGCGGTGTTATATTAAACCAAAGCCAGAAACCTTCGTACGAGACCTTAGAGGTCACGCGTATAGCCTTCGAATCGATTGTACAGTGGTATAGATTTGAATCAATAAAATATGTTAGTGGTTTACTAAAAGGTACCTGTCACAGTGCACGAACAGGACTGGCCGAATAGACATCCGTATTGAGGCCATACAGATGCGCTGCTCCCCTCCCCCCCACCTCCATGGCCGTATCTATTACACATTCTTATAGGAGGAAAGAACGGCAATGTGCCTGTTTTTTATGGTACAGGGAGGCAAACGAGAAGTCGGAGCCATTTTCATGACTACCGACGCCCATAGACATCCACTTAGAGGCTATACGTATAGATGCGCTGCCCTCCTTTCTCTCCCCGCCTCCTTGGGACACCGGCTACTTGCACACAGAAAGCACTGCTATCACTTTACGCAGGTCCGGTTTAAGCGAGAGGTACCTCCCCGGCCGTGCCCAATTCGGCTGCATGCAAGTATGCAGGGTGGCACTACCTCTTAATATTACTATACTGTTTAACAATTATATGGATATCTACATAATATGGGTGTTGACAGTCACCTAAAGGCAAATTTCTTATTTATTCCCGTATAAAATATAGTAAAAAATGGAACATATTGATCGCGTCTTCAAAATCCCACGTTAACAAAATACTATTTACAAGTTTCACAAGTAATTATAGTGTTGATTAGCCAATTAATAGCTTATGTGTCAAATAAATTATGAAGTTTGGTATCAGTTCTCTAACAGTAATTAATATGAAACATTTGTGAACTAGTAAACAGTTTAATATCGTAGGTATATTTAAGACTTTAATAAGTAACCCGTGCAACCGACATATAGGTTGCTCTTTTCTGTGTTATGTATCTAAATCGATGTAACATTGCTTATTATTCACTATGGGGTTCATGTTAGGTTATATACGCCGTCACTTTTGAACTTTTGACCTAAGCTCATTCAAATTCAATTTTAATTGTGAGGTAACGTAAAATTAAATTGAAAAACAAAAGTCAGATTGATTAAATATATTATTTTAACATGCCCAGAGTCACTTTAAAATTGTATAACATTGTAAAGAAGAATCTAACTACATGATTAGTTCAAATCTATCAAGCTAAGCTGTAGCAAGAAGAAATCTATTATTTAAAGATACGTACATACATGATAATATGAAATACTTTATTCTCCTTCTGACACTTATGAGAAAAAAGGTAAGAAAAATAATAAATAAATGCATGAAAAGTACCTTTAAAACAAGTCACCTACATACCACACAAACATTCCAAAGCATTCAGAAGCCAGGAAACCCTATTAGTTCACAAATAAATCAATTACTTGACCATTGCTAAGAGTTTCGAATGGAACTCAAAAGGATTTAATTAAAACAAGTTACGCTTTCAGAGACGAAATTTCCTTAATTGTTTTTTTTCTGTTCATGATAATCACGACTCTCGGAGCGAGCTTGAAGGATTTCCTCATTAATTTAAAAAACGGGGTTCGTAAGCTAGAGGGTTAGAACTCAGTCGAATATTCTGAGAGGAACGACATCAAAGATCACGGTGATAAATCGTTTTTAGGGCTTTTTCTTATAGATGAATATCAATTTTGAAATGATTAGTATCTGGGGCATTAATAGAAATATTTGTATAGATAGGAGCTTATAATTAACTAGCGGTGCCCTGCGGTTTTACTCGCGTTTAATTTCTAAGATATCCATATTATAAACTTCAACACCCTATTTTACCCCATTAGGGGCTCAATATCTAAAAATCCTTTCTTAGCAGAGAGATCCGCAGCTAGATCCGTCCAGTGGTTTGGGCTGTGCGTTGATAGATCACTATGTCAATCAGTCATTCACCTTTGAGTTTTATTTATATAGGTTAGCGTTATTGTTGCATTGCAGAATGACGTGGTTATTATCTTATCTTTTGGTGCAGAGCCGAGCGAATGAAGATTATGCTGTTGCTTTTTGGTATTGGAGGCATTTGTAAAATACAATTTCTATTAAGTAAATAATTGTAACTAAATATACAAGATACAGTAATATCTTTATTTCTAGAAATGTAACGACATTGCGACGTCAAAAAAATTGGTCAAATAAAATAAAATAAAGCCTGTGTTACTTCTTGATATTGTAGATTTCATTACTGAAAGTTCTATTAGCGGTTTAAATAGGTTTAGTAATTTTGGAGCCTATTCAATACAAAAAGAAATGTGTGTATGCTTTAGACCAATTAAATGAAGTAGAACTTAAATATTAAATTATTACACAAATTCATTACAATGACATATGATATTTATTTTTTAAATACATTTCAACAACAAAACAAAATTTCACTTAGATCGAATTTGAATTTCGAAATTGAATGACAACTTCCGTTGGCCTCGTCCGATCAATACATTTCTGTAATCTCACCAGCTTACTTCTCAAGACAAGCGTGCGTAAAAAAGTTTTACTTCAAAAATCTTTTCTCTTTATAATAATTTTAGTACAGATAAAAAAGAAACCGAGTATCAGATAAATCTCTTGGTACGATTTCTACAAATCAACTCCAACTACCCGCTTTAAGCAACCTTGTTTCACCTTTGAGAAATGCTCTTATAAACGCGTATATTCTCGTAAAACTTGTGACACGCCAAACAAGGCAGATAATCTAGACGAATGACTCAAAATGGCGCGGTGACACGTGTGTCTTTTCACGGAGATGTATACAAATAATAAGGCCGATAAATCCCGTCAGGAGATGGCGGCGTCTCTATAAGTTACGGGTCTCGCGTAAATCCCTCATCGGTAACATGCAGCGGCGATGCATTAATTATTCATGTATTCAACTTGGCTATTACGGACAAATACTGTTCTAACATTGGAGAAGTATGTTCAGGTAGAGGTTGTGCCATTAATAAATCGCAGCCGCATGAGAAGCTCTCGCGCAGGTAATATCGCCATGAAACCTCGCCCACACGGGCATTGGTGGCGTGCTCTCTTGGAGTACTAGGACCAGGGGTCAGGATGGGAACTTGACCGTATTGCACGGTTCCGATGACGTAATACAGACTGTTCTGAGGCAGCCTGCCAGTCCCCAAGGAGGAGAAGTCTGGCCCTTCCGCTCATACCAGCCTGTCGCTGGAGGGATCCCGTTACTTGCTGATTCGGGACCCTCCGGTTTAATCAGTTTTGCACTAAGTGTCGAGTCCGACATAGGTCTAGGGGACATCCGGGCTCCTAGTTATCACACGTAAATGTGGAGTACATTTCCAGTGTCAAAAAAAGTTAATACACCCATAAAGTGACATGTAGTAAGAGGTAGTGCCACGAGTAAGATGTAGTGTCACGCTGCATACTTGCACGTAACCGAATTGGGCCGGCACGACCGTGGAGGTACCTTTCGCTTATACGATACCGGCGTAAAGTGACATCTGTGCTGTCGCGCTTCGTGCGATGTGTAACTAGCCGGTGGCCCATGGAGGTGGGAAGAGAAAGGAGGGCATCGTATCTGTATAGTCTCTATGCGGATGTCTATCGGCGTCGGCAATCATGAAAATGGCTCAGACTGCTCGTTTGCCCTCCTATACTATGCAAAAGTGGGTAACACGTCTGTATTAGTTCTATGCGGAAGTATATGGGCGTTGGTAGTTACCACAAATTAATTATAATAATTACATGAATGTTGACGATAGCTAGAGCTTTGATCCTCATAACTCATCAAAGCTATCCATTTACATGAGTTAAACGGCCTCCTTAGTAATTGTATCCAAATGTTTGTTGTATCTGTATCATTGCTAACTGTTTAACTGTACAATGATCATATTAATATGACATATACGTCACATATCAATCATTTTCAGGTCAGTAAAATAGAGTTAGGCATAGTTGTTGTATTATTTTCTACAAATATTAGTTTCTATAAATATCACGATGTAGCATTCAGCAGCTGTAGTTTTACAGCACTATTTTTATTCTTTATAAAAGAGTCTATCGTAAACAGTATGAAAAATATTATTTAAAGAACACGCTGTTTAGAGACAAAAATATTTAGTAATTGTTAGTATAGCTGTGTTCACGGCGGATATTAAAGGAGCCTACCCTTGCCGACCTAAATTTATCTTCATAGCAACAAACAGTATCTTATATAATATCTTACGGTGAATAAGTGAAACTTTTTGAATTGTACAAAAAAAAGTTCGGTGTTTCTCAAACCTACGGATACCTTTCAAGATAAAAAATATATCAAAGTAAACATTTCTGTTGACAGTTGCTTGTCCTTAAATATATTTTTGTATTTTTTTTTGTTTCATTTTACATCCTTCTCATTACTTTTTGCCCAGCTACAACTAGCTTCATCATAATAAGACCATTAAGTATTTACAAGCAGCTATGGGGCGAAAATGACTGGGATGAAAATCGACTAACGCTAGTAATATAAGATTCTGCGTGAATCACATTATGACTCAGACACGTTCAATCACATTACGTTGCTCGTATTACACCATTCCACCTCAGAACATTACCTCCCTTCTGCGTTAAATAATAATCAACAGCCAACATAACCGATAAGATCGCTCCCGGGAGATTTATATCCCTACTAAGGGATTTATCTTAATCTTCCTCGCCCATTATTTTACTCGGCTATCGGAAATACGTATTACCCGAACAATTTCCTTCTGTTTCGTATAAACTTTATAGTTTGGTACATTTATATTAATATAGAGTGAACAGATTTAAGCCGTGGCTTCCACCTTTCTTTTTGACTTTAAGATAAAATATAAGGAATAAAGCACCATTACTTACGGATGGTATAAAATATCAGTCGAATGCTCGGATTTTAAGTAATTATTGACACTTAAGCGCCTCTTATTAATAAACACATTGACTTTATCCAAGCATTAACCTAGTGTTAAACTGACATCTGTCAAATTCCATACTGTTTATGTGTTTATTAATAGGAAATTTGACAGACGTCAGCTTAATACCAGGTTAATACTTGGACAAAGTTAATGTGTGTTTATTAATAAGGGCCTATGTTTAACTTGCTAATGCCTGTACTGTTCAGTTGGTAATTGTTGATCAATGTGATAACTTATTCATTTTTAAATGGTCAATTGCCATTCGGTTATATTTCCAGATCGACCACTATTACTAAAATCTATCTATCTATGCTATCAGAAATGAATTACAATTATTAAATTGTAATTTGCTTTTCCGGCGATATATTTATAAATTACCAAATTGTCTTTTATTTTAACATGTACATTGTGTTACCAAATCTTTCGTCCTTATTAGACTTAATACAGACAACTAAGTGATCATTTGTAAGGGTTCTATTATTGTATTAAATAATAATTATTTGTAATATTTTACATTTACCAACAAGATTACAAAAAATGGTAAGTCAAACAATGTAAGCTCAAAAGATAAATAAGATTTATAAAATAAGGATTTATGCATTTCATTAAGCCCCCGATAACAACTCCTTAAAACCTTTTCCACATAACTTTAACCTGGACAAAGCTCTATATATGTTGTTAACATCATATCTTTAAATCAAGATTTTCCTACTTTTCCTCAAATCCCGTTGTAAAGCCAAATATATTGCCCGTGAAAAGATCTACTTCCTTTGTATCGTCACGGCATTTTCCTTTTCCTGCTATTCGCGAATCGCAATATATACAATTAGTGTATTTGAGAACATGTTTATTCAGTGATTTACTTAGGAGATCGGTTATCTTAGATTTCATTGATATAACTAAATAAGAGTGCCATGCTGCGTTATAGGTGAATGGGGCAGGCACACTGGGAGGAGGTGCTTATCGCTCACATGATAATGATGCGTAATTAAGTTTTTCTTAGTTTTCTAGTGACATTTTTTTTTATGGTATAGGTTCTATCTACACTATCCCAAATATCATATTTATTTAATTATTAAGACATAATTAGTGAAATTTATAAATAAATAAAATACGGAGATGGAACAAAAGCCAGCTAATTATTATCTGAGGCCATTAGCCTACTTTAACAAGAAGAACATGTAAATTTATATAACATCATTTTCAATTTTGTTGTAATAAAAGGTACGGGCATATTAAAGCCTGAAGATGTAATAAATAATTAAAATAAAAATATAGTCGGGCTTAGTTCGTAAATAGATATTTATATAATAAACATCTTAAATAAAAGTTTATCTTAAATATTTTATAAGGTATAAAGTTTATAAAAAAATATAGTATCTGTTGTCTAGTACATATAACGCAAGTCCTTAGATATTTAGCGCTGAGCTAGACTCGTGGTTTAGTTCGCATAGTATAATAATTATAAGTTATAAGAAATAAGAAAAAAATAAGAAATCTTTATTACACCAAGGAATTTACATAAGTACGTTACATATTAGAAAAATATCAGTGCACTACTACCTGTATAAGGAGAATTTTTCGTACATTAAAAATTACATGTGAGAATTAACTTAATATTGTGTCAGATCAAGTAGGTATTTGGTCTGTGGTGATGTTGTATACACAATACTAATGTGTAGTTTAGCATCCTTAGGACACTTTAATAATAATTCAATTTTTTCATAAGACCTTATTTATTATTATTGAAAGACTATGTCCAACATTGTACCAACAAAGACTCATCGAGAAAAAAGCACGCATATCCTGTTTGTCCTTAAAGTTGTATTTTTCGTTGTAAGCAGCTTCAAACCCGTTGAAGCAGCTTGCTGTAAAAATAAATACAGGAAGCCGCTGGAGCGGACAGCATCCCTGTCTTCGTATCAAGATACGCAACCGCTTTCTATTGTGAACGATATTTGTCCTCGGAATTATGTTCTACGTCGTTTAAAGAAAAAAATTTCAAAAATTGTTTAGAAAGAAAACATTCCCCTGGCAGGCAGGGGAATGTTTTCGGATCGTATGTATGTATGTGTAAAAAAAATTTCAACAAGAAGAATACATTTTCGACTTGACGACGGAAAATTGATCTTGATCTGGGAAATTTAAAAGACGTTTAATAAATAGAGTTTTGATTTTCCATTTATTGTAAGTTTCTATTTTACGAAATTTAAATATATTTACTAACGAGAAACATAAGAGTGAAATAAATAAGACGAGTTTGACTACTATACTTTACTCATTTGTAACTAACAGCAGGATCCATTAATTAATATAGATAGTAATTACAAAATTGTTTGTGAAACAACAAATTAATTCTCGTTATTATACGTTAAAGTAGTTTTGTTGTAATGATAACCCACCGCTCGATATTTTACAAAACACCTTGGGAATAAGTTGATCGTTTCGGCTTGTTTCGGTTTAACGAAACTAAGTATTTTATGTCTTAATGATTTCGACTAAAAGGCCCGCTGAGCCCACAATTTCCTCTGAGGTCTGCTTAAGGTTAGAACTGAAGGTATTGGTTTTGACTGTCGTTAAGAGATTCTTAGATTTTATTTGTTATAGAATAAAGGGGTGGAACCAGTCGGAGCCATAGACATCCGCTCAGAGGCCATATAGATGCGTTGTCCTCCATCCTCTTCCCTACATAGAAGCTTCTATGCTGACTCTGAATTTGATACGATGTTCGTGATGATCAACTCCTCACTTGGCAGAAGAACAATCTTCTTCTGTAACAGGAAGCGCAGAGCTTCGTTGCAGCTGAATTGGGCCGTCACGACGGGGAGGTTAGCTATACGCTCAAATGATACAGGCGTATAGTGACAGCTACGCTATCGCGTTTCGTGCGGTTTGTGAGTAGTCGGTGGCCCACTGGAGGGTCGGAGGAAAAGGCAACGCGTCTGCACAACAATCATGCGTAGTCATGGACGTCGGTAATCGTCAAAAGCTAGTCTCGTTTGCCCCCTTATCATTATAGTATAAAATAAAAAAAAAATAGTATAATAGTACAAGATAAAGCCGCTTTTCGCCGCCTGTGTGTCTGTATGCTTAGATCTTTAAAATTACGCAACTGATTTTGATGGGATTTTTCTTAATAGGTAGTGATTCAAGAGGAAAGTTTATATGTATAATAACTCCATTTTTGAAGTCCGGAATCCACGCGGGCGAAGTTCCGGGCGGAAGCTAGTACAAAATAAATAACAATAAGCTTAGAATTTAGAATTTTATGTTCTTCGCGGTACATAATATATATGTATGTCTGTTCTCTTATTTCCACTGGCTCATGCCTATACTGGGAAGGCAGTGACTTGACTAAGAACAATTAATAATTATTAATCATTAAAAAAGGGAATACTGGTATTGTTTTTACAGTTTAAAGAATCATATTGAGTTTAACTACCAAAACAGCAGATTTTTAGATTGTTAAGAAAACCTTTTAAAGTTATAATAACCAATAATAAGTATAATTGGTTATTTCAGTTCAATCACTTTTGTAATAAATTAATGTACAATTTGAAATACAATAAACCATTGGAAATGAAACTCAAATATTTGATTAATAACAAAATAACAAAGCTATTGAAATAATTTGTACTGGATATTAACAATAACTAATAATTAATTTGTGCTATAAAATTAATCTCTGTAACTGTGAAACAAGTATAATGTTAGTATTTGATGTTGTAGTGGGAACAGATAATCATCGTCTATGGAAAGTTTAACTGTCTAGTTATCACATTTATGAAGAGGTAGTGCCACACTGCATGCGAGTAGGCGAATCGAGCCTACACGACTGGGTACTACTCGCTTACACTATACCGACGTAAAGTGATGAGTGAAGATGTTCTGTCGAGTTTCGTGCGCTGTGTAAGTAGCCGGTGGCACATGGAGGTGGGAGAAGGAAGGGGGCAACGCATCTGTATATCCTCTATGCAGATGTCTATGGGCGTTCGTAGTCATGAACCTGGCTCCGATTGCTCGTTTCCCGCTTATTCTATAAAAAAAATATCACGGCTCATGCCCGGTGACAGACAGATGGAAAGTACAGTTTTTATGGTATTATTAATAGAGTAGATTAATACCCTATTCCATATTAAAATAGAATATACAGTTATTAATAGTCTGGTTTTTTACCCAAAATGGGTATGAAACTTTAAAAAAGCTGTAGGTTTGAAATTAAAACAAAAATATAAAAAATGTGAACGATGCCCAACATAAAAATATACGTAGGTACTTACCTCAATTTTAATTTTTTTAATGAACCACAGAGCAAGCCCGCTACCATCACCAACTACGAGGCCAGTATTTCAACTCTTGATATTGTGCCAAAGCACGATTTCCACTCTGAAACCAGTTATTCCGTTTCAGCATTCCATCGCATTACGTCACAAACTTTATCATAAATCATCGTAGGTTCTTTAATGGTAGTGTTATTGTAAATTGCAGGCAAAATTGAACTAAAAGCTATCTAGAGAAAAGCATCTATTCTTACGGCATTAGTAAGAGGTAGTGCCACGCTGCATCCAGTCGAATTGGGCCGGCACGACCTGGGAGGTGCTTCTCGCTTACACGATTCCGGCGTAAAGTGTACAGCTGGGCTTTAGCATTTCGTGCGGTGTGTAAGTAGTCTGTGGCCCCATAGAGGGGGGAGGAGGAAAGACGGCAACGCATCTGTATTACCTCTATACAGATGTCTATGGGCGTCAGTAGTCATGAAAATGGTTCCGATTGTTCGTTTTACCCTTATATTACAAAAAGTTAAATTTATACACATTGCATTGGAATTTAAATTGGCTGGAATGATCAGGAAGGCTACATGTTGCTTACATGGTACAGATACTTGTGGTCTAGTGGTAAGCATGTTCAACCACAGACGTGAAGGCCCGGGTTCGAATCCCTGGTCGGACCAAAAAGTGTTCTTGAGATTTTTCAATTTCTATTAACAGTTCGGAGTCAGGAAGTTGGCGGTGTTACTCCCTCGTGTCTCGGAGAGCACGTCAAGCCGTCGGACCTGCGTTTGATTTCCCAACTGGCGTGTCGAACTGCCGTCCCATCGGAATATGAGAATGAGGGAACAGAGAGTGTACTTTTGTCTGCGTACATACTTGTATACATAATATTTCCTGCGCTGATGGCTCGTCTAAATTAGACTGCCGCCGTAGTCGAAATCGGCTAGGACGACATTATCATTTTTGTAAGAGAGGAGGAAAGCAGCGTTCAAGCATTATGTCTGGGGTCTATAAAAAACGTAGCTAATAAGGTCGTAAATCTATTTTTGGCACCAAATCAATTTTTGAGATTAAGAATACTTACTTAGCACAGGTTTTAAATTGCAGATACAGTGCTTTGATAAAACGAAGATGTTATGAGTATCAATATTTTGTCTTCACTAGATTTAAATGTTGATAAATATCAAAATCAAAACAAGATTTCACGTTTGAATCTATTACTTTTTATCAAGTTTGATGACAAACAAGTAATCGGAGCAATTTGGCGGCTATCGTCGTCGTAATCTGCATCGATAATAGTAATTATCCAGACGGGCTGTCCTCCGTCACCTCATGGATGGACGGGCCATTTCAAATATTTGCTTCTATTTGTGTAACTCACCATGTATTTAATTCCGTGATGGCTTCGTTGTACTGTGTATTACAAACTGCGATTGGAAGATACGGAGAAGTGAAATAGTACATCTATGAAACAGAAGCAAGTTATTTGACGGAAATTAATTCTGCGATGCGACTATTGAAGTTGATTCTAAGAAATTTGCGAACCAATTAGCTTCTATGTATATTGGTGTGGAACATAAATCATTTGCTTAGGGCTTACGAATACGAAGTCTTGGTGGAATGGTGGAATATTGAAAAGGGAGGTAAATATAGTGATGTCTTAAGTTAACGCGATTATTATGGGTAGTTCACACTTAATTAGTGCAAGTGCAAATGTTTTGTGATCAGTAGAAAACACGTGTGGACAACAACTGATTAGTAATTTGTTAACTGATTAGAAGCGTGCAGTTGCGAGTAGACTCATCCTTGCCCTTTCTCCTCACTCGCCGACCCTGTCCCGCGCTTCCGCTCTTCCCCGCACTCGCCTCGTGTACGACTTTAATTTACTTCGTACCAATCACTTGTACTAAACGCAACAGCTAAACAAAACACAACTCGCACTAATCACTTGCAGTTGTTACTAAACCATAAATACCACTCCTAGTGCACTCACACCAATCAAACTGTGGACGGGCTTTTATTGTTTGTCCTATTATCACAAGTTATTAACATAATAGAACATCTCTTATCTAACTCCACTTTAAAGTTGCTGTAAAGTTTCTGAAACGTCAGGCTTGTAAAATAATAAAAAAAACTGCGATAAATCCAGTAAATTTGTTTTATTGTAAAGGTAGGTAAACACTATGCTCATGGTGGCCGGTTAAAAAAAACATAATAGGTATGTAGTGGAGAGTTGAATATTTTTCACACATTCACGTTGGCGTCGTCGGCGTAGCACGAGGTCTATATCCAGCAGTGACTCGAAAAATACGGATGACATCGATGATAATTAAGATGACGATGGTAATAAGCATTGGGTCCCACTAAGTTTGTTTCGGCGGTTTTTCCCAGGGCTAGGGTTGTCAGTAGTAGGGTATTGACGTTGAAAAAGAAATTTGTAAAATCCGTTTTTGAATAAAATTTTTTTGATAAACATAGATGATAATTTTCATGATGATTGTGATGCGTTTAATGATGATGATGATAATAAATCACCCGACATCAAAATATCATGCATGGAAATACACAGCACTCTTTCGACTCGCTGCATTAACTCAATAGGTCCTCGTTCGACATTCACATAATGAAGTCCGCAATAATGAGCTTCGACAAATTTCATAACAGCGCGAGTAACGAAGTCCGCTTTAATCACTTCACTTTTATGCAACTGCATTAAATTTTTGTTTAACTGTACTTACTTTTTATGTCCGTCAACTTTCATTAGTTTCGTCAGGAAACCCTAATATTATTATTCCTGGTGAGAAATATCATAAATTGTGTAAAGTACCTAAAATAAATTTCTATCATAATTTTTTTTTCATTTTATTTATCTTCAACATAATTATACTGGTTGATTAAAATGTACTAAGCATATAACCAGTTTAGTGATACTAAATAAGCAGTAACATTTAAAAATAAATTTTTATTTTATATTTAGTTAATTTAAAAAAAAAATGACACAACACCCACCCTAAAAACGAAACTTTTAATTAGAGATGACAAAGACGTGGAGTTCCGATGTGTTACGTGTCTCCTTCTCTCCTCTCCTTAAATAAGCTATTGGAAATTCTCATTTCCAAGCCGCGACAGAATAGCTGTCAATTTGTGAGTGAGAGGTACCTCATGGCACTGCCTCTTGCACATGTGTTTCATATGAATGACTAACAGTCGCACTAACGATACACACATACCAATACTTCTTTGTATATGTATTGCATTCTTACACTTCTCAGAATCAAGTGTAATCAATAGTGACGTCACTCAATTATTTTCCTTTAAATAATTTCCCCCCCTTGTTTCATAGAAGTACATTTTCTATAATTCCTTCCACGTACGCAATTGCCGTTAGTGCCTAGTTCTCAGTATAATCGTAGAGTTATCACAAATTTATATCGTGAAGAATAATTAATGATTAAACGAAGTTGTAAAGTTCTACAGTTCGAGTACTTAGTTCAAACTATTAATACAATTAATAATTAATTATATCATTCATCAAAAACCAGTTTAAGTTTTGAAATTAATAGCGTAACGA
>LUGF01042317.1:364256-383150 GCA_001625245.1 Calycopis cecrops
GACTGACTCCCGCCTAACCGTGGTCTCGAGGCGTATACGACGTACTCGATCCCTTGCGTTCACAAACACTACTTTGGCCATTTTACAGCATTTTAGGAAGAGGTAGTGCCACACTGCATGCTTGTATGCAGCCGAATTGGGTCGGCGCGACCGGGGAGGTACCTCTCGCTTACACGAGACCGGCGTAAAGTGACAGCTGTGCTGTCGCGTTTCATGCGGTGTGTAAGTAGCCGGTGGCCCGTGGAGGTGGGAGGAGAAAAGAGGGCAGCGCATATGTATATCCTCTATGCGGATGTCTATGAGCGTCGGTACTCATAAAAATGGGAGCCATTTTTATGAGTTGAGTACTGCTCGTTTTCCCCCTTATACCATAAAAAAAAAATATGATACACCAGGTTACGCACATTCGTTGACTTTCATCGAGCATCCATCTCTCCAAAGGGTATACGGACTCGCACAATCTGCATTTCAGCTAAGCCTTTACAAAACGAATAACATTTACCACATCTTATATTGTTTCCAACATATTAAGTACGTAATATCAAAACTTGATGTTTAGTGATTGGTCAAATTTTCATTGACACTTTTTGAAATTTTCGTAGCAAAACCGATGACTGCTACCCGTTGTTCATTTTGCAAACCAAGTTTTCCGTTCCACTAAGAAAATCAATTTCCAATTATACGTTCCAAGAGGCTAACAACTAACATCAAGTCGAAGAATTACGCCTAATATATATATATATCTGCGTTATCATTGCAAATCAATAGAATAATAAGAATAAAGTCAGATCGTACGTTAAAATACAAGAGTCAAGCTATTCAGGCAAGGAGAAGGAAACACAAATTTATACATACATATGCTTAAAGAACATAGCCCAATATATCGGGTAAAAGGAAAAATAATACTGGTAACTGTAAGTAGACCGAATGTTCATTGTTTTGTCATTCAATGTTATGACATTTTTCATATTTCCATGTCAATGTTGGGTAAGATTGATTTGTGTGTGCGGCTGGCGCCGAGACACGAGGCCGTATCGGATCAGCGATTCTTACGTCACCGGCCTAGTTCTGAAGTGGTCGTACTTACGCATAATTACTGCTGGCACCAGACGATACTTCGCGCAAATCCATGACACAATTTAACGACGAGGTTATGTCATGAATGTCAAGCCGAATCGGGCTGGAACCGGTGATGTACCTCGTGCTCACGTGATCCTGCTACAAAGGAAAATTATTAATACCAAACTACTTTATTTTTTTACAAAAGTATATTGGGGCAAGTGAGAGGTTGTATAGATTTATGTTGTCTTAATTTTCGCCTTCGTTCCTACTTTCCAATTAGCTACAAAACTACAAACATTTACTACATGTTAGTATGATTTTGTAATTATACTCGAATCATGTAGGCCAAAACAACATGGGGTGCTTTTTGTACCCAGTACAATGCAGAGTGTACTTCTTAAACGTTCACTTACACAACGCAAAAATATGTTTGTGTCATCAAAAAATTTATTCAAGCCTAGCTGCGCCCCACGGTTACACCCGCTTAAATTTCGATCCCGTTGAAGATAGAAAATCATCCCATGGCATCCGATAGGAAATTATTTCGGGATGAAAACTATCTTGTGTTAATCCCTTACCCTTTATGTGTGTATTAAATTTAATGAAAATAGGTCCAGGCGTAAACGAGTAACAAACAAACAAACAAACATACAAACCTTCGCATTTACAATATTAGTAAGATAAACATAAATAAATAGACTTACAATCGTAATTGCTTTAAGATGTTCAATGGATTCGCATGATTAATGGTCGACCCGCAAACTCGTTTAACTGTATCTTTACATATGAACTTTGACAGATGTTCACAGTGACCCGAATACGTACCACGGGACGCAATGCGACACGCCGAGGATTGTGATGGGGCCGGAACAATCCTTTTATTACAACAGTTTAAGACAAAAGATATATATCTTTTATTGTAAAAAATAGAAGAGAAGTTGAATATTTCTTGCAATAAAAATGGATAGATAGAGCTACTATATGACCATAAAAGATTGTAATCAAGTCGAAGTTCTTGACATAGTAATTATGGTCTACAAGTATCCGCCTTTACCATGTCAGAGCATGTCCACTATCGATGGGATGACAATCTCCGTGTAATAGTCGGTGTGTGGTTACGTCTTTTTAGTGCTCATTGCCAGCGAGTCAATATTATGTCAAACACTATGCTTTCGTGTTGGATATAATATTGGCTCTCTCCAAGGGACGATGATGATGTTCTTATCTCTCTTACACGAGATATATGAGATATCAAATTGGGCATCGCTGCCATTTTTCTAATTTATCAATAGATTTGACTATTTTAAAGGGTGCATAATTTGTTATTCTGTGACACGTAGCAATTTATTTATCCATTGCACAACATTTATTATGTTGTGTCAGAATTAACACATTTGTTTTGTAGCACTACGATATAAAAATGTTTTATGTAGTTTTATTTAAAGCAAGAGAATTTTCATCAAATTGCTGAAAGTTTTAAGCCAAATTCATTAAAATCCACAACTAGTTCTTTCAATAATTGTAGGTTTACAAATAAACATACATAATAAGTTATTTACAATGACACCGAATATGCGGTAAATAACAACTAACAAAATAAATCGATTAAATTAATTACTATATTATCCAATAATTTTTATAATTTATAGATCAATTAAGTCACTAACTGCAAACATAGAGATAACTTTATACAAGAATAACAAAAGTCAACACACAATGGTCTTTGTCATAGTTTTAATTGTTCATTTAGATACTTGTTCCAGTTATAATAGCATATTTTTAATACGTACATAGACTTTTGATTTGTTTTAAAAAAAATATTTCAGTAATAGTTTTAATTTCTAAAGGTCTAGTTTTATAAAATGTGGTTTGAATTTTCCCCTAACTATATTGTCAATTTGACTTATGCATTTTTTTGAGCTCTGAACTCTGTCAATGTTTAACTAGAGTTGCCTCAAAATATTATGCGGTATCTAATTTATGAGACATTCCTATCATAATATTATATTACGAGAGTTGTAATATTTGCAATTGGTCTGAGTTTATTTAACGCCAATACGCTTTGTCTTATGATTCCATATCGATTTGTGGACAATAGACGGCCACATTCAGAGTAACTTCAATTTGAACTAATTTGAATTGGAAAGCACTTGAGAGGCTTCTCAACCTTACGGTCTAAGCATTCTTCTTGTCCTATATTTAGTACAACAAACTGCCCCCTTTAGCGACCCCTGGGGTATCCTAGAGTCCCCTCTACTCACATTTGAAAGTTTCTCCACACGATCTGATGGGGTTAAGTTTTTGACAAGGCGGGTTGTAAAGTTTTGATTTCCCACTGCGCGCTTAATAATCTATTTACCTTAAACCGAGGGATCATTTACATCACCGTGACACAACAGGATTAAGATGTTTGTTAACAACATAATAGATGTCGCTAGAAGCCATCCTAATGTTTGCAATGGGGACTGAATATTATTATATCTAACGGCATTAATCTGACACTTTCACAATATAGTCTACGTAATTCGTCATTGTCGCATGATATCTATAATAATATTATAAAGAGGAAAGATTTGTGTGTGTACTCGTATGTACGTAACGAATTGGCTCCGTAAGGACTGGATCTATTTAAAAAATTCTTTCACCATTTAAATACTACATTATTAAAGATTAACATAGGCTATTGTTTACCTCGGGAAAACGAGTAAACTACTAATCGTCTTGACCGATTGGGCTACGATTTTGCATGTGTATTTCCATTGATTCACAGGCACGAATATATTATAAATGTTTGTCTGTATATTCTTTCTACAATCGTAATACATAGTGTATTTGAAAATGATATGATATGATATGTTCCCTAGTAAAGTTGTTCTGAATGCGCCCACGAACGTTTCTAATTTGGTACGACCAATTTTCGACAAATGACGCCACTGTCTAGAATGACAGTGGCGTCATGAATTTTATATGTTGATATGATAGTCCATGCTGACGTATCTGTTGGTGGCGTAGCAACTCACGCAGAGTACAGCTAGTGATTAATAAGATATTATGCATCGCAAATTTTTATTTTTATAGTATAGAGCGATAAGCGAGCACTTGGAGCCCTTTTTTGACTGCTATTGCCCATAAACATCCGCATATAGGTTACACAGGTTGGTTGACTTCGTTTCTCCTCTGCATCTGGGCCACCCGATATGCACCACTCGACACGTGAAAGGACAGCCGTCACTTCACGCCGGTATCGATAAGCGAGAGGTACATTTTCGCTGCTGACGGCACAACTTGGCTACAAAGCAAGGTAGCACTACCTCTATTCATAATATAATTGTCTATATCTTACAGGGTAATAAATAATGCAAACATTATGACAAACGCACTTCATAGCGAGAGTGCAATATGTCTACGCTAAGGAAACGTATGCGCTCTGCATATTCTATTGCATTTATCATGTGTGTTCTCAGGAATGTTCGGATGGATACCTCCAGGAGAAATTCAGAATTCAGAATTCCACCCTCACTGCCACGACGTGCGAAAGTTCCACATTGTATTTCACTAGAAACCCATTTATAAACTACATATCAAGCTGTCACTTACAGTGTAAAGTGAATTTTTCGATCAAAATTCACCTCAGTGAAATCATGTTTTGCAGCTTAGCTTAGATTTTATTTACACCTAAATAGTTACGTAGGTATGTATTTCCCCTCTCTCTATCTACCAAAAGTATACTGGACGCTTGCAAATCGTAGTACTAGTACCACATCTTCGTGCCATTTATGCTGCTGCTAGCTGCCATTTATGGCTTATTTGAGTCCTTGCAATCTTGTACTCTCTGCGCTTTGATGAGGGCAGGAAATTTGAATTATTTCCTACTCCTAATTTATTCTGATTAAATTCGTTGTGGGGAGACAGATTGAGCTTTTCCACCAGGCTCACTGCGATTACATCAAAGAGTCTAGTGTGGTAGCCGCTGTCGATCCTGGTGACACAAGAGTAGCAGCGGTGGGAGCGAGAGGTGGGCCACAGCCAAAAAAATAGTACTAGTACCTAGGCATCCTAGTGATGTGAACAGTAATCCGAGCTAAGGGCGAACCACAAATTGTAATAAGAATAAATTACGTAGCCATTAAGATCGAAATTTGTATAACACTTCGTGATCAAAGCACCTAATATTATATTAATATCCGTACATAATTCAGAACATAAATTATTCAATTCCACTCGTAAAGGTGACTCCCGAGACGTCCCTAACGAGAAATAATGAGGAAAGAGCGTAATTGGTAATTTTACCTCATATGAGCTGTCGTGATATTTCTTTACAAATATGAGTAGATAATTGCCTTGTTACTTCTTACATATTACAATGATATTACAGCTGTTATAAGAGATATATAGAGATATTAGATTTCCATTAAAATCACAATATTTCATTCAAAACTAGCTTCCGACCACAGGTTTCCTTGCGTGGATTTCGGACTTTAAAATGGAGTTAAAATACATATAAACCTTCCTCTTGAATCAGTCTATCTATTAAAAAGACACCATGAAATCTGTTGCGTAATTTTAAAGATCTAAGCATAAAGACGTCGGAAAGCGGCTTTGTTTTATAGGTACTATGTAGTTATAGGGTTTTAAATAAAAAATCTCCTTTTGAATGTCAACACTCTACCCGCTACCGATTAACCTAACCCTGACCTGAGTAGAACCAGTGAAACAAGGTCAGCGGGACTTTGTCTTCAAAAAGGAGGAGATTCTCGACTCATCCCTTTTATTGAAAATACTTGACATTTCGCAAACACGCTTTAAAAGCCCTTTGATGTGAATGCTATGCCTTTACATGTCCTTAATCATTAACTTCTATTATCAAGAAGTGGTGTCATACTTTGTCGCTCACATGATATTCTTCTAAAATGGCAGCTATTCTGTCACGCGTGTTCAACCACAGACGTGAGGTCCTGGGCTTGATTCCCGGGCCGGAAAAAAAATGTTATTGGGATTTATCAATTTCTAATTCGCAGTCAGGAAATTGGCGGTGTTACACCCCCGTGCCTCTGAGAGCACGCTAAGCCGTCGGTCCTGAGCCTGATTTCTCCCCGGCCGTGGCGGACTGCCGTCCCATCGGAATAAGAGAATGAGGGAATTGAGAGTGCAAGTTGCAAGCAGTGTTGTGTCTGAGAGCACACTTGTGTACTATAATATGTCCTGCGCAAGAGGGCTCGTCTATATAGACGGCCGCCGTTGACGAAATCGGCTTGGACGACATTATTATTAATGTCATACACATGGGCTAATTTTACAATATAGTGATAGTATTATTATAATCGTGTTACTGTAATTGATAGAAATTAGAGGTGGCATCTCAGTATTTGTATAAAATTATATTTCTTTAGCAATAATATAAAAAACATGTTTAACTCACTCTGATAAAAATAATGGGTTTATGCGATGGATATTAAACTTTCATAACTTAGTACCTACTTTGTTTAATCAAAAGACTTTATACGTTACTTATGAAGGTAACGAGACTTGTGCGAAGAGAAACTTGTTTGGCTTCTGGCTATTTATTATCTCAATCGATATTGTGAATATTAAATATATTTAAACGGCTATTAACGACTTCACCCACGTATATATTTCAAACAATTCCTTATCGGGATTCAAAGTATTTTTAGGTTATTTTTTTTTTTTTTTGCGTGACAGAATATAGAACATGCAAACTTGCATTTACAATATTTGTAGCCTTAGATAATAACTTTATATTTATTTGTGAATGTAGTACAATAGTACAACAGTGGAAGACAAGTTCAGTTTTATTTAATATTTAAGGGATAAAAATAACAAATTATTTTGGTGACTACATAGGCATACACTTACTACTAAAGGTTAGGTATATTTATTTATTTATTTATTTATTCCAATATATGTGTAGCCTTCCTTCCCCAAGTGGCCACCAGCTTGCGCGAAATTAAAGAGAATATCAGTAATAATACGAGATCGGAGTAAAGACAGCTGTCGCGTTTTGTGTGGTGTGTAAGTAGCCCGACGCATCTGTCTATCCTTATGCGGATGTCTATGGACGTCGGTAGTCATGAAAATGGCTCCCCCGAACAAAAAAAAATCTCTGTGTGGTGAGACATTCAGCTTTTTACTACCCCAGTTGTGCCAGTCGAGTGCTGCAACTACATGGTACCAGATGAAACAATAGAAGTACATCTTACCCAATCGAAATGTAAGGTGAAATGTCAAATGCACTGCGATATGAAACGTGAAAGTTTCGTGTCATGTTTCAGTGCGACTCTGTACCTTGTTATTGGGAATCTTTCTCGCGGACGCCTCATACAGTATCGCTTTATCGTGATAAAGTGTCACTACTGCATCTTCTATGTCTTGGTTGATCGGTTATCGGATTTGTTACGAATTTTTTTGTATAAAGGTTTTAATTCGATATCACTTTCAGGATTCAGTTATTCAGTTATTGTAAGAGGAAGTTCCACGCTTCAGGCGTGCATGTAGGCATATTGAGCCGACACGGCCGGGGAGGTACCTCTCGCTTATACGAAACCGGCGTGAAGTGACACTCTGTGCTGTCGCGTTTCGTGCGGTGTGTAAGTAGCCGGTGATTCAAGGAGGGAGAAGGAGGAAGGGGGGAACGCTTTGTTTGGCCTCTATGCTGATATTTATGAGCGTCGGTAGTCGGATGGCTCTGATTGCTCAAATGCCCCCTTATACTATAAAAAAAGGAAAAGCTTATACTATAAAAATAAGTAAATAAATAAATAAAAAGCCTGTATGGTTTTGTGATGTAAGATGTAATAATCAGATCTGCCTGGAACTGTCCTTTCATGCAAGCTCACAGCTAGCTAATAATGAGGTTACAGGTAGACGGACTATGGAAACATAACTGCATAGTCCTTACCGTACTCATTACCCTGAAGGTTGCGAAGCAGGACGAAAGTCCGGCATTGCAGGGAGCCGGCACATTACTATCAAATAACACACAATCAGTGCGGTACTTCTTGTTCATATAGTACCGGCATGAAGTGATGTTGTCGCATATTCTGTGCATCGTTTTTGAGTCATATTCTAAACCAATATATGGTAGAAACGTACATAATATATACTTTAGTATTTCGTTCATGCCAATAAGCCGATTTGGTTAATATTTGACACATATAAATTAACATCTGGAATAACAAAAAAAAAAAAGTTTTATTTGTATTAAAATGCATAATTCCTTCGAAATACATTGTACGCGGTGAAAACTGTAGGCTCGGTTTTTTATGAGTTATTATTGGTTTTTATGAAAATACGTGAAGATTATATTACCTAACTAGCAGAGCCCTGCGGATACAGCCGCGAAACCACCCCACTCCACTCCTATTTCGAACAGGTGGTGGTATTTAGCTTATGACTTTCCTCGGTTAATGGGCTATCTATAATATTTATACAATTATACAATACATAGATACAAGCCAGCATATTATTTACGGGCTATAAAACCGAAAGAACTTTTCAAATCGGAGTAGATTGTATACTATAACTATACAAAGTCAAGCTTCAAAATATTAGTATAGATAAAAAATGACTGCATCCATAATATGATATTTTATGCGAAGTGAGCAATTCAATATATTGTAGGTAACTGTTACCTAATAAACCGGAGATAAAAAAACAATTTAATAATAACTTAAATGCTCAATTATCTATACATTATAAATATATTATACAAACTTAAGTATTGGTAACGAAATGTCTCTTTAATACAAACATCAATAATTTCTTCGATTCTCCAAAATTCAACAAAGGCTTAACATAAAATAGGCTCGCTTATTAATTATTCGCAGCTTAACTGAATTTGATTTGCTATTTTAATGATATTGGAAAATTATTTATAACAATTTTGAGATGGAACCAAATTCCATTGATTAATTTGTCAGTTTCATTCAAACGTTATTTATGTCTTGAATTTTACAATCGCCATTAATTATAATTACAAAGGCATCGATAAAGTAATGATGGAATAATAATGTACCAGCAGTACCCGGGGTCGGTAGATATTTAGATAATATTATTTTAAAAAGCAGATTTAATGGAAAAGGGCAAATTTTATTAACTTTAATGCCTTATTTCTCGTTATACAGCCGTCAATACGTTTCTTGCTAAACTACGCTAACACTTTTTACATTAAAGCTTACGGTAAAAATATACGTAATACAATAAAAATAGCTCATGTAAACTCTGAAGTCGAGTTAGGAAATGAAAACTTAACTAGCTTAGTAACCAAAGACATTAAATAGAAGTTACTAAGAGAACAACTCAGAAAGGAAAAAAATAAAATTAAAATATGTTGTAAATATACAACACATCCAGGAAGGTACATGTTGCTTACATAAGCATTCTCGTGTACAGTCAAATAATGCTATCGTTTTATGGGATTGGCTAAAGAGAGAGAAGAGTCTAGATCAGAGCTAGGATCAAGACTTATCCCATGGTGAAGGATAGAGTAATGGGTAGACAGTCATCATGATCAATCATCAGTTAACAAACTAACTTGTTTTCTCTAATGTTCTATTAAAAGTTCCACATGAGTAACCGTGTCAGCCAAGTTCCAGCCCATAAAGATGAACGAGCGAGCCAGCTGCGGCAGTAACATTACACGAGCCATTTGGAGCAGACTGGCTCAGTGATAAGACATTGGGAACAATTATAGCAATTGTCTTACGAAAGAAACGGAAAATATTCTGGCACATGTTTGAACATTTTCATAACGTTCATTATTGTGACGTAATTTGGTCATTGTTATACTTGTCTTTCGTATAACACCAATACAGGTGTAGCTACCCACACTTGAAGCCAGGGTTTGTATTTTATTTTAAGCGGAATTGACCCACAACTCGTTCCCATTGCGGCTGCTCCTGTGCTGTCATAATTGACAGCGGCAACCACTACATTAATTCGTCGTGGGCTTCCAGACAGTTTTTGAATTGCCCTATTTTCATAGGAAATAATGCCGTCCTTCCTAGTTCAATTTCGACTACGACATCCACCTTTATAGAGACTAGCCAGATGCGCAAGACATTTTACCTACACACACAGCGCACTTTCTATTCCCTTATTCTTATATTTTGAGGGGACGACAATCCCACACTACCGGAGAGAAATCAGGCGCAAGACGGACGGCTTAACTTACTCTGTTCGGGGGGTGTAACACAGCCAACTTCCTGATATCGGACAGTCATTAAAAATTTAAAAATCCTAACAACAATTTTTGGCCCGACTCAGAAGATCCCATGTCTGTGGTTGAACATGCGTTCTACTAGACCAAGAGACAGTTAAGATGAAAACAGGACGAGTAGAAAGAAATTCTAATGATCCTTCCTACGCACCAATTAAGTATTAACTCTCGTCTAAATAAATCAATAAGTAAATGATTAAGTAATCTATTTCTATATATATTCTATTCTATTAATTATTATTTAATTTGTTAATATTTAAGACGTTGATATGTACGAGTTAAAATCGTATGTTTCCAATAATAGCTGAGACGAAATTATTTGTAGGCACGCTGGCTACAAGGTCTACATAATAGATTATCCTTATCCATAAAAGGGCCTATATATCTAAATTATGTATTCGTATTATGTTTTTTACGACCATCTATTATTCAATATTATTATTTGTTTATTTATGTTCTTCATTTTGCCTTAGCCGGTATCCCAGATTAAATTCCTGATGTCTAGAGCCGTTTATAGTTGTATTTCACGAGGATGTGCGTGTGGCTTCACTTGTATTCATGTACTTCAACATTACGTTAGTGTGTGTACTGCAGAATAAGTACCGTCAACATACCTTACAGTACGAAAGAAGCACGAAGTTTTTTGATGTGAGATTTAAAAAAAAACAATTTTTAAAACTAACATTAAGTAGTTTGTATTATTATTTTTTCTTACTTTTTGAATATTGATAGTAAGAGATTGCATGCAAAGTTTTGTCATTAATAAAGAAACTATTTAGGATCAATACAAATAAATCGTTTGTGTGGGAAAGAATATAACAAAGTATTTACTTTGCAGGAGATTCTATACCTTGAAAATAATATTTTCGCCAAAGATGTTTCAGCTTAACAATTTATGAAGAAATTATTTTTGCAAATTATTTATTCATTTAATTTAGAAAGACTTAAATAAGATTTCGTTTTGTTACTTCTATTTAGAAGGGATAACAATAAAAACCTAAGGGATCTTAATTGATTGACAACGAAAAATAAATTCTTCTTGTAACCAGATTTTAATTATAAAAGTAATGATCGAGATACTGTTATTTTTTCTAAACTTGTTCTTCTAAAATTTTTTTTATGAACAACATCCTAAAATCCATAAAGTTTTTTTTTAGTCATAATTTTTGTATTGTACCTTGCGTGTGTTGCTACGCGTGGCGCCATACCTCGAAAATTGGTAGTACCAACTCAGAAACCTTCCCGGGCTCATGCACAACAACTTTGCTAAAGATCATCGCATGTATAGTTTATCATCACATGTTATTATCAAATGTATAGCTTACGATTCTATATAGAACATACAGGCAAACATTTATTTTTACATATAAATATTTAATATTTTTTGTTGCTAAACTTACATCTTCTTGCACAAGTACACAATAAAGTATTTAAAAACATTATATTATAATAAACAACACGCTTGCAATAGAAAATATTATAAATTATTTAAAGGACAGATAATTAAAAAGGAAACAATATTAAAAAATAAACGGACCTCAAATACTGTCAACTAAAGGAGGGGAAATAATATTTTTGTAGTACTCAATAGGTATCTTTTAACGGACTTTCGGCCACCACTCGTTCCTACCGCTGCTACACCTGTGTTGCCAGGATCGACAGCGGCAACCACA
Organism: Calycopis cecrops; assembly: GCA_001625245.1. Lineage (NCBI taxonomy): Eukaryota > Metazoa > Arthropoda > Insecta > Lepidoptera > Lycaenidae > Calycopis > Calycopis cecrops. The sequence continues at coordinate 376,227 of LUGF01042317.1, forward strand.
CTTGATCCTTTGATATGATCGTAGGGAGATCGAGAGGAAAGCTAAATCTGTCTTGAGACCCGCAACGAATTCAATCAACAGAAAGTAAGAAGTTGGAAGTAATTCCCATTTCAAAGCCCTCCCTAATCAAAATGGGAGATAGTACAAGATTGCAGAGACTTAAATAAGCCGAGAAGTAGAGACTTTCTCCAGGCGAAGCCCGGCTACTACGCACCACGGAAATATAAATAAATAAATTGATATGGATTACGCCTTATGTTACTTTGTTATTATCAGGTGTAAATATACTATGATTGAGTTATATTTATTTGTTGCCAGTAATATTTATGACAAACTTCAAAAAAATAACTTAAATAAAAAGTAAAATTACTCAGTAGGTATCCACGTATTTTCCTGTCAAAGGAAAACGTAAATCAAAAATGAATAACGACGATTTCTTCGAGGTCAGCGAGGTCGAAGGGCGCCAATCGAACAGTTGCCGATTGGTTTGTGTTCAATATTTATAGAAATTTTAATTCTTCATTTCACCATGCTCCTGACTGACCCTCGCATAGCATACCGTATAACTACTACACTGCATGCTAGCATGCAGTTGAATTGGGCCGACACGACCGGGGAGGAACCTTTCGTTTACACGGAACTCGACTGGCGCAAATTGGTAGCTGTGTTGTCGCGTTTTGTGTGGTGTATAAGTAGCCGCTGGCTCACGGTGGCACCAAATGAAAAAGAAGTAGAGGGATCCTGCTCGTGCCCACTCTATTTTCCTGCATAGTAGCGAGTGCACTGCCTCATGTTACAAAACTTTTACTTTTGGCCGAACTCACCAAATGACAATGAAAATTGCAATTTGGCCTCTCATTAGTGAACCAATTGGGTTTTTTCAAGATTTAAGGAAATTCATTTTTTTTCTCGAATCATATTCCTAATTGTCATGCAAATAATACATCACTTTACACCGGTACTTGGAGAGCGAGAACTTCTTATCGTGTTGATTGTATTAATGCATGACATACACATAGATCCTGTCTACATCAAATACTGAAACTCTCCTTTATTAGACATAGACTAAGGCCCGGTAAAACATGTTAATAGGAACCAATCAGAGCAAAATATCTGTTCGTTACGTTTCTAAATGAGAATCCTATATCTATTACTATAGATATCGGTAAATCAATAACCATAGAGATCGGTTTCCGATTTCATAGGCGAACTATGATATAAAACCTGTGAAATTCACTCTAAATGATAAAATGAAATAAAATAACCAATTGACTGAGCTCTGCGGTTTCACCAGCGTATAATCTATCCAAACTATTATTTTTTTTTGGGATAAAAATCATTTTTTATTATTGCTAATTTTGTAATTTGTATCCTACCAACATTATAAATGCGAAAGTTTGTATGTTTGTTTGTTTGTTAGTTAATATTTTTCGCGAAAACTGCTGAACCGATTTCCGATTTTCATGATATTTGGCACTCACATAGAGAGTAACTTGGATTAACACAGGATAGTTTTTTCGCGAAAAAATGATCCTATGAGATGCCATGGAATGATTTTCTGTTTCTCACGGGATTGAAATTTACGGGGGTGAAACCACGGGGCGCAGCAGGTATGTCATAATTACCAAATCCTACAAATTTTTGCATGAAAGAAAAAAAAACATACACGAGAAATTCGCATCTCAAATATTATTAAAAGGGTAATCTAAGGATACGAAGTGGGTAAAAATATCTCTTGTACCGCCCCGAGTTAATAATGTTTATTTGAACCGAAACAGCTACTAATTGTCTCGGTAATGGCATAATAAATCAATTTTCAAAAGCCCTCCGAATAATCCATCCCTTGTGGCTTCCACTCACGCAGCTACTACAGAAAGGTACTTAAAATAATTAATCGGCCAGTAGAAATATTTTGTTTTGTATAGCACTGGTTGGATCTTCGCTGGCTTCATTAGCCGACTTTAGTCAAGTGTGTCAGAATGATGCTAATTTTATTAATTTTTGTGTGTGAGTACGTATGTATGTTTGAAGATTTTTACTCTGTCTGCTACATTGAATTGACGTATGCGGTGTAATTAGATTTGTACAAATTACATGAATAAGAGCCACAGCACACGTGCTTTTTTTAGAATCGGCGATTTAGTCCCTTTTTAGAAGCTGAATGCAACGAGCAAACGCACCCCAATGCACACTTTAAAACACCGAACGTGGCGGCTTAGTCGCAAAACGAGCGAGTGCGACTAGCATCGGAGCAGCAACATCGATGCAGTCCCAAAATCAACGATTGCCGATGCTAAAAGTGTGTACGCCCTTACGGTGGGGAATAAAAAAAATAAGTTCTCGGATTTCGTGTTCTTTTAATTATTAGTAATCGTGTGTTGCATTTTCATATTCCATATAAGAAGGAGAAGACTGGTGATACGGAATTGACAGATTAAGCCCGAGATAAAACATCTAAAGGATATCTGAAGCCCTCACGGCTCACAGTGATAAGCTAGAAGCTATCATAGGCTGTCCGTGCTCGTCCTGTCAAACTGATCTCTCGCTGAAATCCAGGTTAACTCTAAACCACAGTACCAATCATATTGATTCCCAAATTTTAAGCGATTGTTATTCTTTAAAATTAATTCTTAGACGGATCACTACATAGATAACGTAATTTTAACTTGATAGATTGTATTTAATATTATAAGAAAATTCTCAAATATTGATTTTTAAAGTGAAATTTCTCGAAAACCGTTTTTGGATGAGGGTTTATTTCTAAAAATACCTACCTACCACGCGTAATAAATGTATTACTAAGATAAAATTGATTTTGATTTGTATTATTAATGAAATTATAAGTCACTCAAGTACGACGCCTACTGGATAATTTTGCACTTAAGGTATTAATTAGGTAGTAATTTTTTTATATGACACTATATATTCTATACTATATATGTATAAATTTCGATCCTTTGTAAAATAGAAAATCATCCCACGGCATCCGTAGGAACATTTTTTCGGGATTCTATGTGTTAATCCAGGTTATTCTCTATGTGTGTGCCAAATTTCATGAAAATTGAATTAGCAGTTTTTACGTGTAGGAGTAACAAACATACTAACTTTCGCATTTATAATATTAAGTAGGATTAGTATTATTGACGGGCAATTGCTTCTTGGTGACTACCAACGCCCATCAACATCCGCATAGTACAATTATGATTACGCAAGAGCAACCCGCTCTTGATAATTTTATATAATTAATGAACCAGCGACTACTAACAAGCCGCAAGAAACAAAATAATATAGTCGACGCTTTCGACCTCACGTGAGTGAGACGTTTTCTCCGTCCGTGCCAACCCTGTGTATCTGTAGCGCAGAGATATCACTACTTCATAAAAGACTAAATGATAGATACGGGATTAGAGGTAGTAGTGCCACACTGCGTGCTTGCATGTAGCCGAATTTGGCCAGCACGACTTACAGTGGCGTAAAGTGACAGCTGTGCTGTCGTGTTTCGAGCGGTGTGTAAGTAGCCAGTGGTTCATGAAGGTGGAAGGAGAAAGGAGGCCAACGCATCTGTACAGCATCTATGCGTATCTATAGGCGTCGGTAGTCGTGAAAATGGCTCTGACTGCTCGTTTGGCACGCTATACCGTAAAAAAATAGAGCTCTTGAGAATACTGACGAGTGATGATGATTATTGTAGGCCTTGTTAGTTGACCAATTCCCGTATATTTATATAAGATTTCTTTCACAAAGATGCTGTAAAAATAATAAAGCAAACTCATTTTTTAGGCTTCTTTGATAAAACCCCGCTTTGGGATTTCAAAAGAAATAATTTTGAAGGTCATTTAATTCCACATTTGCAAGTGAAATATTTCCTTTTGTTGTTTGTTTTGTTTTTTGCTGTTTATCCGTCCTTTATGTCTTCAGTCAAATTTGGATTTTTTTCTTCTATTGCTGATTTGTATATTTTATCACTGTACAAAATATTATTAGGACGAAGTTGATATTTTAACTTAGTTCAAGTTTAGTTTTTAGTTGTAGATTATATTTGAGTTAGTTATTCGCTTCTATTCTAGTTCTATCCGAAAACAAAAGAGAAGGCCGATTCGACAGGCTTACATGGATATACAATTAATGTCTAAAACTTTCTCGATTCTAAATGTTATTATGTTGTTTGATATTATCATCTGAAACGACGGTAAAGTAGAGAAGATTACCATGTTTGCGACTTTCTTTTAAGTAAAACTATGCGCGCTCTGGACATGGTGAGCAAGCTGGCGAGAGAAAAATCACACGTCGGGCGAGGCTAATGGAAGTTGTCATTCAAATTCAATTTAAGTGAAACTTTTTGTATTAAAAAAAATTATATTATTATTAGACACTAATACACTATAATCGTGAGCACATTTACAGTCTGATTAAGACAGCATTTTTTTTAGTGAAAGAGACCAAAGGAGGAATCGAACCCATTTTCATGACTATCGATATCCATCCTCATCGAGGTTATATACCTATAGCCTGATTAAGACTTAATATTTTTTTATAGTATAAGAGGCCAATTGAGGAATCGAACCCATTTTCGTGACTACTGGTACCCATAGACATCCGCATCGGGGTTATACAGATGCGTTGCCCTCCTCCTCCCTTAATGAGCCACCGGCTACTTAGACACTGCCTAAACGGAACTATAAACTACCATCTAAAATCTTTTACTAATTATATATTATTTGGTGTTTGTGTTGTGGGCTGTCGCACACGCGACCGGCGACTTAGACGCTTTTTAGAAGCTGAATGTAGCGACTAGATGCGGCGGCTTAAACATTAATGTATGTCAATTAATGTCAATTAACATTTAAATTCATTCGCGTGATCGCGATACTGTCCGGTCGCAGAGAGTCGCTAAATCCTGTGACTGCATAGATGCAGTCGCGAAGTCACTGTTCTCCGCGTCTCTAAGATCTCAACTCTCGGTCTATAATGAATAACCTCAATAATTTTATCTAATCATTTAATTTGTTCCAATCGTATTAATTGTACTTCGTCAGCGTCGCGGTACTGAACTTTGGAGTTGGAATATTTGCATAATTGACAGGGAGTTAGTTACCCTACTTGTGGAACGATGTCTATGAAAATTAACTTTCAACTTCCAAGGCCCGGTTCGGGAGCAGGGGATAAAACATTCGAGATATTTCGGGAAGTCACCACGTCTTAACGCGGAAACTTTTTTTTGATGGCAAAGATTATAAGAGATGAGATGGCAGTAAAGTTTAATTGATATATTTTAGGCAGAAGCATATTTGCATCGCTTCAAAAATATAAAGTGAAATTCAGATACGCATGCATGGATGGAACCACTTTACATAGTTTTACTGAATTTCTTAAAAACATATTTACACGGTTGTAACCACAGTACTTTATAGAACTCTAGCTGACCCGTGACTACAAAGAGCGTCAACATTATAGTCTGTTAGAGAAAGAATGTAGAAATGAACGAAAAAAAATCGATCAAGTAGTTTGGAGCCTATTATATACGAGAACATACAAACAAAAAATCTTTCTTCCTTATAAATTAGTTATCAAAGAGTTAGTTTGACTTAATTTGCTTGCAAAACAATTACAAAATACATGATAGGAGCTCACTAGCAGTGCCTTCTTACACACGCGTTAAATCCATCCCAAGGGAACATTTCTTTTGCTAAAAGCCTACAGTCTGGGTATTTTCTCGATAAAATAACCATGAACAGATAGTAATAGACCGATATATTCTGTTGTAGGTATAGTGTTCTGCCGATATATAATGATTAATGATTAGTAAGACAAAAATCCATTTTTATACCGTACATCATTTGTTTTCAATTTCCTAAACTTTAGCAACAGATATCTAAATATCTAGAAATACATCTCATTTGAATTATAGTCGACTAGCTACGCCCCGAGGATTCACCCGCGTAAATTTCGATCCCGTGGAAAATAGAAAATCATCCTATGGGATCGTAAAGAAACATTTTTTCGGGATAAAAACTATCCTATGTGCTAATCCAAGGTACTCCCTGTGTTTGTCAAGTTTCATAAAAATCGGTTCAGCAGTTTTTGCGTGAGGGAGTAACAAACAAACAAACATACAAACTTTCTCATTTATAATATTAGTAGGATAACCTTTATTTAAAACAGTACATCATTCAATACGTCCACGGCACTGATTGCCACTGGGGATGCGCTATCAAGACGCGGACACAAATCGTGTATCGTTATCCCAACGGGATGGTGATTTACAACGACCGACGAGAGGCCCGGGGATGGAATGAAATCTTTACATAACTGATCAATGAAAAAATATGATACTTTATAAAGGACAAAATGCAAGTGAAGCTTTTATATTTAACTTCGATGAATATAAGAGGTAGTGTCTCGCTGCATGAATGCATGTTCATAAACGTGTTTTAAGTATTTTTTTACTTTTTGATGGTAATGATGGAGGTACGGAACCCTTCATGCGCGAGTCCAACTCACATTTGGCCGGTTTTTTGATTTAATAGTAGATTGTCCTGACTGCTATGTTTAGAAATCATAAGATTCATCATTTAGAAACCTATATTATATGCAAAATATTTCTATAAAATATTGATCCACGAAATTTCGTAACTCTCCATACTTGTGTTGTTTGGGTCATTTAAGTGACAGATGACGCACAATTCGAACCACTCTGTGACATTCGTTGATAAATAATCTAACATAACTCCGGTTAAGGCGGACTACATACATACTTTATTTTTTATTAATTCCCTTCACTGTCCAAATTCCAATGGTAAGTCTGTCCGACATGACCGGAGGGAAATCAAGTTCAGGACAGCTTGTCTCTAAGGCACGGGGTGTAACAACGCCATCTTCTTTCTTCGGACAGTTATGAGAAACTGAAAAATTCTTTTAACATTT